>CAUYON010165445.1:0-32198 GCA_963573935.1 Arctocebus calabarensis
AAGTTTCCAGCTTGTTCTTATTTGCCATGAAGGCTATCTGTAACAGTACGATCAAAATATTTCTGAATGTATATGAAGCACATTGTGCCCTATGATTGCACCAATGTACACAATTATGATTCAATAAAATTATTAAAAAAATTGTTGAATGGCACGCTTCTAAATTAACTATATAATATTCAAAATATGACTTCATTAATGTATTTAAATAAAAAAAGGTAAACTAAGCTATGCAAGAATTTGGGCAGACAGGCAGATTCAGCACAATTTTTGCCTAAATTAGCTCACCATTTAGTGAATCTAATGAATGTAGGTGGGCAGAAACCACTCCCCAGCACCGCCAAAGGATAGAAAAGCCAAAAGCATCTACCAATGGATTCCAAAGGGGCTCTCTGTTTGAAACAAAGTTGAGTATGGGGGTTGCATTTTGTCATGTTTGAAGAACCCCCTCAAACTTCATCTTTTTTGAAAACTGGTATGATATTGGGAGATAGGAGATGTAAAGTCAAAATTGGCAATCTTGAAATAGAAAAGTACCTTTTCTATGGTGTGCAGATCAAGACGGAAAACTCACGTAATGCATAATATGTGCAAGACGACAGAGGACTAAATAAGATAATGGCAGGAAGGAGCCTCAGCAGCAGTGGAAATTCAGGGATGTTTAAAAGACACAGTTACAAAAAATTTAGCAGACAGTGATTTCACAATTACTTAAGATTAAATTTGAGGAATTTTATCATGTTCAAAGGTCTTAGGCTAGATGATTCCGGACAAAATTGTATTTGCAATAGTGTTTCCATTTTACAACAAGATTTGAGAAAAATATTAAATAAATAATGCCACTCTAGATTGACTTTGTAGTTGAGTCCACTATATTATCTATATTACAATGGTAGTTGACCTTGCTTAGAATATAGAGGTGGGCAAAGATAGTGTATCCTCCACAGAAAAGTCTCTACCAATCAACAATGAAATATGAGCTACATGAAGTTAGAGATTTCTGTCTGTTTTGCTGACTTCTGTATCCCCAACACCAAGAATGTTGCCTGTGCATAGTAGGCACAAAATATAGAGGGTGCTATAAAATGTATACACATTTTAATAAAGGAAAAATATTTATTAAAATTGTAATACTCAATGTATAGTGATGACATGCTATTTTGTATTTTGTATCTTGTTTCTCTTATAATTACAGAACTCAAACATGACTTGAGTATTACAATTTTATAGTTTTTTCTTTCTTTTTCTTTTTTTTTTTTGCCAGGGCCGGGTTTGAACCCACCACCTCTGGTATATGGGGCCAGTGCCCTACTCCCTGAGCCACAGGCACACTCAGTATTACAATTTTAATACAGTGTTTTTGTCGTTGGTGTTCTTAAAACATATGTACATTTTTAAGGCATCCTTTGTATACATTGGTTGAATAAATGAATATACACAAAGAATCAGAGGAAAGTCTCTTTAGGAAGCAGTTTGTCACCAGAGGTAATAAGGTGGAAGAAATTATTTCAACTAAAATATAACAACACAGAAAATACATTTCCCAGGAATTTGTCATAGAGCTAACCAGAAGGGACCTATTCCATTTTACATTGGACCCAAACATAATGAACTAGACATAAACAACTAGAAATTTATACCCGACTCTAAGCACAAACTGAGAATGTAAGTGTCTAATCTGTCTAATCAGATGAAGTATTATCATATTATTTGCAGAAATGCAGTGACTCCTGTAATTGGAGAAGTGAAGGCAAATAATTTAGTGAGACTTTGTGAACTCATGCACAATGCCCTATGAATAAAGCAGTTGGGCAGCAACCTTGTCACTGCCTGAAGGCAACAAACTCATTTCAAATCCAGGGAGAGGATGTGTGAAGATTTCCTAAATCTAACCAGCTCATGCTTATCATCATGTTTTACTGTTACAGTTCTCATGATGATTTATTGAAACTCACTGTGGGCTTGAAACTCTCTTAATTGCTCTCCACCATTATCTGACATAATCACAGCAATAAGCTGCAAGGTTCTGTATGAAAAAGAAAATCGAGAATTTACGTACAGTAAGTAGAACAATGTAAACTCCAAGATAACAGGGATTTTTGTCCATTTGCTTCAATGCTGAATTCCCATGGCTACATCACAGGTACTTTTTAACGGACAAATTCTGTCCCCCACTCCCCAATTTATACATAGAAGCCCGACCCTCCAGGTCCATAGAATGCTACCCGTATGTCCCTAATCTGAAAAACTAAAATGCCAAATACTCCCAAATCTGAAAAGTTTTGAACACTATCATGATGCCCCAAGTGGAAAATTCCACACATGACCTCAGGTGACTGGTTGCAGTCAAAATGCAGTTAACTTTGTTTCCTGCGCAAAGTTATTTTAAAAGCTTTATAAAGCTGTCATCAGGCTATGTATAAAAAGACTATAGGGCACACAAATAAATTTTGTGTTAGACTTGGATGTCTCCTTAATGTCTTTGATGTCTCCAGGGGAGACTAGATTAAAAATGAGGCCATGAGGGTAGCCTTAGTCCAATTAGAGTTCAATCAGAGAACCCAGGATGTGCACTCACAGGCAAGCAAAGGAGAGAGGCCCTCAAAAAACACCAATTCTGAAGACCCCTCAATCTTGGACTTCCAGCTTCCAGAACTGTGGGGAATTAATTCTGTTTATTAAGCCACCAAATCTGTGTGATTTGGTATAGAAGCCTTTGTAAACTAATACAGTGCCCACAAATATCCATCACACGAATTAAATGGTTTTTCCGAATCCACAAAACTTGAACTCCAACATGTTGGTAATCAGTCTGCAGCCAGACTCTAATCTGGTGTCCTTACTGCAAGAAACCGCTGATTGATAAGTGCTAATCTTCTATGTTACTGTGGCAGCCAGGTTATTGAAGTATATTTGATATTAAGCACATTCAACGTCAAATTTCTTTTGCCATAGGAATTTTCAATAACTTACGAAAGACTCAGTTTTTATAGTCTTGGATTTTAAAGCAACCTTTTTCATGATGTTGAGAATTGATCATAGAGCCAATTCTAAGATATATATTGATGCAAATGTAGCATTTAGTCTTCAGTTTTCGTCTGCAGTAAAGAATATTCCCTCTGGCCAAAGAAATTATCAGGCAAAATGCAGATAAAATGAAACTAAGTTCAATATAGACAGATTACATACAAAATGAAAGAGAAAATATGTGTATTTATATAGCTTCAGTGCTTTCTGAATCACAAATATATGTGTGTGTGTGTAACCATATCTATATATATATATATATTCAAATATAGGCTGGATTATAGACTAACTTAATTACAGAGTTCTATTCTCACAAAAGGGCTCTCGAGGCTTCCCATAAGGATATTTTACAATTAAGTAAATTAATAATTCAGGAAATAGTTTCATGCATGTAAACCAAACCTCATGGTGTAATCAGTTTGCTGACCCAACGTCTTTACACCAGCGGCAAGTTGCATCATTTACATGGTTCCTAGCTCATAGCATCACTTTCATCTTAAACTTTTTATTTGATTTTGTGAGTCATGTTTACCCATCTGACCGTGCCTCTAAAGCAAAAGTCCACTGCAAATCCAGGAAGCCTGCGGCAAAGAGAAAGGTGAGAACAATGGAAAAGAAAGTAGTAATAATTAAGCATTCAGAGAAAGGCTAGATGCTATCATTCATTGGGAAAGCATTGAGTTTCAGTTGCTTGACTATTGGAACAATTATAAAGGATACAGTGAGAATAATGGAACATGTGACAGGCAATGTTCCAATGAAAGCATCAATTATTACTAAGCAGCATAGTACATTCATTATTGAAATGGAAAAGTTATTATTGATTTGGTTAGAAGATCAAAATAAGCATAACATTCCTATCAGAATAGTGTTGACACAACATTAGGTGAGTGTTAACCTTTAATATTCTTTTTGAAATTTCTTCTGTCTCTTATCTAAACTTTTTGAGTTTATTTTAACTTTGTTTGTTCAAATTGAAAGAAAGAACACAATAGTTTCTGTAACTTAGTATTATAGTAGAAGAGTATTATTATTGTTGGTACAATATTACACTGTCTTCTTATAGTATTGTTGTTGTTCTTACTATTATTATTAATATAAGCCACTATAATATTGTTTTTGTTCTTACTATTACTACATATCCACTGTTCATCAGGGATCCAAGTTACATACATCTGACCTTAAGATGTTCTGAGAAATATATCTCATCTGTAAATCAGGGACAATTTGCATTCAAGGAAATAATGTGCTACCGTCATTTTTTTTCCTTTAGAGACAGAGCGTTGCTCTATCCAAGCTGAGTGCGGTGGCACAATCAGATCATAGTTCACTGAAGCCTGAAGCCTCCGGCTCTTGACCTCAGCCTGCAAAGTAGCTGAGACTACAGGCATAGTCTCACACCTGGCTTAAAAAAAAAATTAGGCCAATGTCTGTGGCTCAGAGGAGTAGGGCACCATCCCCATATGCTAGAGGTAGTGGGTTCAAAACCCAGCCCTGGCCACAAGGAAAAAAAAAAAAAAAGAAAAGAAAAAATTAGAGATGGGGTCTAACTACGTTGCATAGGCTGTTCTTGAACTCTGGGCCAAGTTAATGTCCCACCTCAGTTTCCACATTTCCTTAACCACTGGTGTCTGTCATCCCACCTAGGCCTACCATCATTTCTCCCACTGAATTCAAATTTTAAAGAACAGAATTTGGTGAGACAGATCTCGAATCTACTTCTGCACATACTACAGATATATTTTATGGTTTAATAGTAGATCTTCTTTATGTGGGTCACGAGATTACCTATAAACCCTGGGGTAGAACAGCCCAAATGAAGAACACCAGGAAGAAAATAACTGAATTTATAGTGATCAGAGGCAGGTGCAGTTGAAGAAGCAATGCAGGCAGATCCAGAGAACAGACACATTCAAAATGAATGAAATAAAATACCATAACAAAGTACACATGATATTGTTTGAATTTAGTTGTAAAGTAAAGATGGTCTTCAAGTTATGATCGATCTATTGGTGATTTTTCAACTTTACACTGGGTTTTGGGGGGATATAATCCCATAATAATTTGATAGCTCATTATAATTCAAGATGGGGTGACTGTGTCTTTTAAATGACTATTGCTTTTGGGCCATCCCAAAGTCAAGAAAATTCTAAATTGAACCATCCATGCTAACTCAGAAATGTCTGCTGTGTGGCTAACATTAAGTGCATTTTGAATTTACAATATTTTTGACTCATATTGGATGTAAAAGGAACTAACTCTGTTGTAAGTTGAGGAGCATGTATTGTAGATCTGACATTTTTCAACACATGAAGAATTAAAGGTCTACTCATATTCCTTAGGAGAAGGCTGCAAGAATATTCACATTTATTCCTAGTCGTGAATTACAGTCACACTTTCGATGCTGCCTTCATTTTGCCTTAGGGATTTCCTACAGGGAAACTATTTAATAATGGTTATGTTGGTCTTTGCAAATCTGAATAACTTGTAAAATATGACCACTGAATAGTACTTAAGTGAGGTAACCAGAGTTTCTTCCTAAAAAATTGTGGGGGGTTTTTTTGTATGTGTGCTATAGCAGAATATCATGCAGTATATTAAAGAAGTTTATCACCAATAATGTTATTGATGATAGAATCTGTGTGTGTGTGTTTTATGTCCTTCTTAACCTCTGTTAGCAATCTACCTGTTTTGATCAGCTGGAGCAGTTGTGTGACTCCTATAAATAGACAGCTTGCCAAAACTCTAGATTCTATTATTAGCAATTAGATAGATAACAACTAATCAGTATTCACTCTTTTAATTGCACTATGAGTGGGTTCTTAAAAACCTCCTGCAATTTTGTCTTTTGAGAGTGAAAAACAGAAAACATACAATCTATCACTCTTATTTTCTACATTTCTGCCAAAGTTATGATTTAATAGTAATAGAATTTTCAACAGCTAGGCAATTTCCCTGTTTTTATCCCAAAGTCACATCAAGTGAACCTGAGTCCATGATGAATGTCTACATTAAAGCTATCATTGCTAATAGTATTCCATATCATTTGTCTTTGGTTCCGTGGGACCAAATTACAATCACCACATGACTGTAGCTTATCTTGTGATTAATGATGGTTTTACTAAGTCACTGACAGCGAATCTTCTGGGAGGAAAATGATAATATGATTTGAAATTTTCAATTGCACATTTAAAAAATCATTACCTGGTTTTCAAAGAGATGGTTAATTTGTTCATGATAGGGGGTAAAAATTTAGTTCTTTTAGTTACTAAGAGTTTCTCAAGGCAATTATTCTGACTTTTAAAGATTGTAAGATGCTGTGAATAGCAAAAAATTTCCAAAAATGACTCAGTCATTTAATTGAATGGATGCTGAGTTTTTCAAATGAATAAAATTTTGAGACACAAAAAAATGCAAAGACTCAGAAAAAAATCCAATAGAAAATAATGTTGGGAGATATATTGAAGAGTGTTCTGTATGATATATTGTATATTCAGGAAACTGCTCTGAATCATTTCCCTGAGAGTCAGTGTTGCACATCTAAGTCATTAGTGAGAGAATATTATGAGCAACCATTGGACTTTTGATATTTTCTTCTAAATTACCTCAGCTTTGGAACTAATATGAACTTACATTATTGCCACTGGGACTAATTGGCATTGGTTCACTTTAAGTAAAGTAAGATTTTAAAATTCATTTTGCTTCAGGAAATAGGTGGATAATATCAGGGAATTTGTTTTTATTGCAATTTTGTCTCTCTTCTACATGAAATTCAAAACCTATTTTGCAAAAGTAATCTCAGTTAACTTCCATAATAGACTATTTGCAACTCAAATGCCCATAAAATAATCTCAAAACTCTGTAGACAAATCATAAGTGGCTTTGTTGTTCTATAGTTGGGTAAAAATAGAACACTGGATCTGAAACTTCATTTCTATTCCTTCTATAAATCAATTGACCGTATCTGCAATGATGGAAATGGTCAAAACATGTCCATCTTTCAAAAGCCCCTAATCATCTGAATGACTACATCACTAACAATGCCAGCTTATATTGTTATTCTATTTCTGGGTTTTTCATGCTAGGTTAGCTACAGATAATGATTAGGGGTTTTTTAAATTGTTTTATTTTTGGTAGTATATTGATTCTCTATGTGTACTTGGGTTGAAATATCTCATCTAATGCTAGATGTGATATTGTCTTAAATAGTAAGAGCATCCAAAAATTGACATTCTCCTGACGTTTTTATTCTCCCCACAACAGGTTGAATGATAGTGGCTTCTGTTTTTACTGAAAGCATCAAAATGATGGGAGCTGAATTGTTAAATCTGGGCAAGTGATCAATCCTATTTGCGCTTACTCTGCTGTTTAGAAGACTAATTATTGTGGCAGTATTAGATGGTTTTAATGTGCTAAGAGAGCTTAATGCGGACTGCTAAACATTTATTAGGAACATATTTGCCTCTCCAAATCTCTAAAACAAAGATATTGTGGCATTTTAACTATTTGTTTCTTAGTGATGATGCTGATGTTAATTTTTGTTGTTATAAAGCTATTTGATTTTCTTAACTAATAATTGTTTAATGTATTATTCCAAATGAAGAAAGAAGATGGAGTTAATGATGTAGTCTGTATAAATGATGCCAAACAATTCATGCCATTTTTTAAAGGCCAAATTAAAGAGACATTTGGGACAATTACTCAAACAAATCTTTTTTTGAAGTAAAAGAGAAGAAAAGTTATCCACTGAAGAATAGTCTTTGGGATGGCAGCATCATGGGCTCTTTAACCCACATCTTAATGAAATAGTTGAAATTATTATTAAAAAAGCATAACTATTAAAAGTGTCTAGAAATGGTACTAAGAGAATTTAGGTAATGAAAAATATGTATGCAAGAAAATCTACAAACATTCACTTCTAGTAGTGAAAGCTTATGGTATTTGAACCCAGATTGCTTTCTCCCTACACACTCCCATCTCAGACAGTGAAATGCCATCACAGCCTGGTGTAGCTAAGAGCACAGGGTCCACGCCACTCCTGCTGCCTGGCTGGAGGGCTATCTCCCCAGGATGGTCGGAATGCCATCATCTCTTGTCTTGCCTTACATGAATCTGAGTCTTAGTTCTGGATAAGAGGTGGTGATGGCTCTATTTTTCTGTCCTACCTCTTCTTGGCGGGAGGAGGCCTATTTTAAGTGTGTATGGCTGACAACACAGGGTCCCAGTACGCATTCCCCAGACAGTGGTTCCATTCTGCAGCGGCAAGCTACTACCAATGCTACTGCCATCCTGCCTACCACCTGGAACTCAGTTCCTTGAGCAGGGATGTCACTCAGAGAAAAATGCATGATTGTCCCTCCTCCAATTCCATACACTACATTGTTTTCAAGGCTTCTTCCTAAATTATCATAGTTGTAAGTGCACCTGATCTCACATACAGAATATTTGATGTAGTTTTTAGATGCTTGATATGTTTGATGATGAAGAAGACAGCAATTCTGATCCTCATTTTGAAAATAATGAAGTAAAGGAGAGAATGAAGAGTAACCACGATGAAGTTAAAATTCATCCCTACCAAAATTTTTGTAGAGAGAATGAATGGCTTACACAAGCTTGACGTTGAAAGGTCAGTATTTAACTGTGGGTGACTCATAAATTTCTGTTGTTCCTGACTCTTCTGCCTTTACCTGAAAGCCATTTGCAAGAGATGGAGCTTGTGGGAGAACAAGGAACCTGTACCCCAGGGGACAATCAATAGCAGGTCATCATTGGGGGAAGGAGAGGCCATATCTCTTCTCTCCATATTCCTTTTAAACCTCCTCTTTTTTTTTTCCTCTCAGTCTTATTTTAATATATCTCTCTTTTTTTAAATCACTGATCTTGTTTTCCTGGATGTTAAACTGAAAAAGTTGCATAAAAGGAGAGTGTTTGTGTCATACATATGACATCAAACAGACATCAAGCCAGCTTCCTTCCTTATGTCTTTGTTTAAAACACTTTTCTTATGAGACAGGGCTGTCTGCTGCCAACCCCTTAAAAGAAGACTCTTCATATGGCTCATGCCTCTAATTCTAGTGCTTTGAGAGGCCAAGGAGGGAGAATCCTTGAAGCTAGGAGTTTGAAATCACCTGAATAAGAGTGAGACCCTGTCTCTAAAAATTAGAAAAATTGGTGTGATGGTACATGCCCATACTCCTGGCTTCTTGTTAGGCTGAGGCAAAAAAGATTGCTGAAGGCCATGATTTTGAGGTCACAGTGAGTTATGATAATGCTACTACACTCTAGCTTGGGCAACAAAGCAAGACCTTGTCTCCAGAAACAAACAAACAAAGGGTACTTTTCACAGAACAAGGTTGCCTACCTTCTTTACCAAATTATTTATTCATTTAAAAATTTAAGATTTTATCAATTTTTAATAGTTTTCAATATACAAATACTTTGCCTTCTTAGTTGCATTTATTTCTAAGTCTTTTTGCAGATATTGTGAAAGGAATTGTTTTCTTTGCTTCTTTTCTGGGTAGTTCATGATTCAATGTTAGTGTATAGAAACACTACGAATTTTTGTGAGTTGATTTTGTATTTTGTTACTTTATTGTGTTTGTTCATTAGTTCTAACAGTTTTTTGGTGGACTCTTTGAAGTTTTCTACATATACTACATATAATCCTGGTATCGGTAAACCATAACGATTTCACTCTTTCCTTTCTTATTTGGATTTTTAAAGGAGGAAAATCTTGCAAGTCTTACCACCAGTTTAATGTTATTGATGAACTTGTCATATGAAGCCTTTATACTATTGAGGTACATTCATTTTATACCCTATTTGTTTACATTTTCAGCATGAAACAATAATTATTTTGTTGAGTGTTTTCTCTACATCTCAGGAGATGATTATATGACTTTTGTCCTTCATTCTGTTAATGTGATATATGTGTTAATTCATGTATAGTGAATTATTGAACCATCCTTGCATCCTAAAAATAAATCCCACTACATTATGGTGACAAATGATCCTTTGAAAGGGACGTTGAATTGAGTTTGCTAGTATCTTTTTTGAGAATTTTTGCATCTATGTTTATCAGAGATACTGCCTTGTAATTTTTCTTTCCACATAAGTAGTATACTTATTTGGCTTTGGTATCTGGGTAATGCTGGCCTTGCAAAAAGCATTTGGAAGTTTTTCATGCTCATCAATTTTTTGGAAAACCTTGAGAAAAAGTGATATTACTTTTTCTTTAAATGTTTGGGTATTATGTATATTCATGGATTCTCTACAAGGCTCCATTTGTATAGTAGATGTAATCAGAAAAAAGCATTGAGAAAAAATTTTATAAATTCTAGTTAGCATTTTTTATTATGGAAACTAGTAATACCAAATATCATAAGAGTAACTAATCAAAGTTATTTTCTTAAAGAAAAAGCAAATAGAGAAAATAACTTTTCAGTGATATTTAGTCTTCAATCATGACCGATTTGATGAACAGTTTATGGCAAGATCCTTATATTGTAAGATAGTGTAATAAAATTAGGAATGTGAAGATATGAACTGCCATGTAGAGATCTCAGCCCTATTTTGTGTCCTTTTTGACAGAGCTTTTGATGGAGGTGATTAAGGATGATAACATAATTAAGGCAAAGTTTAAGAAGTCCTTGTGTTTGTAAGTTTGGAGAAACCACCTGGAAAGTGCACAAAAGCCATTAAAGTGGACAGTGACAGCAATCACGTCAGGAACACCTGCTATATGTCTGCAGTACTGAGAGAGCAAAACAAAGGGGAGAGAAAAGTATGAAAAGATGGAAAAGGCATGAATTTGCACATACACACTTGGGTGAGCTACAGGAGTGTTATTAGTCAGTTTCATTTATTAGGAAAAAAGCATTAGTGAAGTTTAATAAGCAAGGGGCTTAGGCATGGAGCTGCAGGCTTTCTGGATCAAAACATGCACTCTTGACTATGGCTTGAACTTGTTCTCTACAGCCCATTCCCTAAAGATAGTTTAATAAACAAGCTTAGGAAATGTTAGGAATGAGAATAATATAACATATTCATAAGTGACAAAAAAGACTCTTAAAAATTAAGGTACCGCTTTGTTAATTTATAAAATGAACAGAGAAATAATAAAGAAATGGATGACTGTCTAGAAAACATAAATTTATAAGATATTTATAAAAGTGGAAAGGATACTTGTTAGAGAAAATTGAATAATACAAAAAAGAACTAGCTCCAACAGTGCAGTCTAAGACTATATGTTTTTCCTTGTTTTCTTTTAGGTTAAAAAAAAAACAAAAAAACATAATTTCTTTGTTATATACCTTTTTTTCTTAGCATGTGAAAACAGAGATGTTTTTCTAATTTATTTTAAACCTATTATCAAAGTATAATTTACCTACAGTAAAATGCACGCATCTGACATGTATCATTCAACAAATATTGACAAATCTTTGAGCCCAATGTAATCTCCACCATTAACATTTCATACTCATAGCACCCAAAATGTTCCTTCATTCTCCTTTTATTCTTAATTCCCTTATGCTACCCCTGGTCCTCAAAATGTCTGGTAGACTTTCTGTTACTATAGGTTAGTTTTTCCATTGTTCAATTTTCATATAAATGGAATTCTACAGCATAAGCAATTCGTGCCTGGTAATCTCGCTGTTCACTTTGTGATATCTATCCAAGTTGTGTGCATTGGTAATTTGCTTCTTCTTAAACCTGATGAAATTTCATACTTATTAGATATATGATAATTTGCTTACCCTTCATTTATTAATGAACATTTAGATGGTTTCTACTTTGGGCTATTATGAACAAAATTGCCATGAGCATTTGTATACAAATCTTTTAGAAAGCCTCTTTCCAATATTCTCACATAAATTCTTACCAGGGGATTAGTTGAATGGCCAACCATAAGGTATTATGCTTAAAAATGTATTAAGAGGGCAAATCTAATGTTAAGTGTTTTTAGTACAAAAGAACAGAATTTTAAAAAATCAATTGACCACAATACGTGGGCATATTATTGAACTTTTTTTCTGTTGCATTGATCTACTTTTCTATCTTCATATTGACCACTATAAATTTATAGTAAATCTTGAAAGTATGGTTTGGAATTTCTCCAGATGTTTAGATATTTTTCAAAATTATTTATTTAAAGTGCTTGTCTGCTAACTCCATTGTCCTTGCATTATTTGAGGTTTATTTATTGGCCACAATTTCCTGCTTCCTTGCATATCTAATTATTTTTTGTTTAGATTTTTTTTGTTTAATATTAACCTACAAATTTTTGCATTGTTCAGTGTTTGGAATGTGTTCTCTAACTTGATGAGTGTGACAGTTTATTTAGTCAGGCAGTTAAGTTACTTTAATAGGCTTGGTCTTTTGAGGATTGTTTTTATTTTTATTAAGATGAGTCTAGAGTAGCCATTACTAAGGGCCTAGTTTAGTTCTGGAAAGTTTTTGTTTTTTTCCTTCTGAGTTATTTACTGGTTGTTCTTGATGTTTAACAAAATCTCTCCACTTCGGGTGGAGGTATCTCAAATATTCCTTAGCTGAGTATTTTCTCTAAGAATACTACAGATCTCTAGCAATTTTCTTTTTTTTACCTACCCTGATGTAGTCTTGTTTGGGAACTTAAGTATCTGACCAGATATTTAGGGAGGCTCAAACACAGATTTAAAGAGTTTTTCCCTGTGTAGTTTGCTATTATTTGGAACAATGGCCTACAAACGCCAGCTGCAATAGCATTCCTAAGCTCTGTTTTTGTTTTCTACTCAACTCAGTGAAATCAGTATGCTTTGAGCTTCCTCTTCATGTGTAAAGGTCCAGATAGTCCTTTAGACAGAATCTCAGGCTTCTCCCTACCTCTCAGGATTAACAATCTCTCACTGCCTCTAGTCCAAAGGAGAAAATGTTTGCTTATATGTTGGTTGTTTTTGTTTTATTTTGTTTGTTTTATATTTGTCTACAGTGGGACAATAAATATAGTACCAGATACCTGATCATAGTCAGAAGTGGAAATCTCTCCCATTTATTTTACAAGACTAGCAAAACATAGTCAAAGCCAAAAAACAGAGCATAAGAATAAATCAGAGCTCAATTTTATTTATGTTTAGAAGGTCAATGATCTTAAATAAATTAGCGTCAAATCGATTTCAGCAATATATTAAAGAATAATGCCCTTGAACCAAATAGAATTTGCTTCAGGATTTCTGTAATGATTCAGTATTATGGAAGTTTAGCATTATGTACATAGGTCAAAGAAGAAAATCCTTTAGTCACAAAAGTAGGTCCTCATAAATCTTTAGTGTATAGCTCATAAAATTAAAACTCAAACATAATAAAGCATATCCAGTTTAAAGCAAAAGTTAGTATCATAGGATAATTGAATTATAAAATATTTGCAACAAGTATGTAAGGGCCAAAAGAAAGCCTGCCATCATCACTTGTACTTAACATTTGTCTGGTACTCGAAAATCAGAGTAGTTCTAGAAATTAAACTGTTTTGAATAGCCCATCAATTATGGTATCATCAATATAAAAAATATAATTTCATAAATATTTGCCAACCTATGGGTCTTTTTTTCCCACTTTTGACTTTTAACTATCTGCTATTCCTCATTAAAGTTCAGGAGATAAAAATATTTTTTATTGTCACCAGCATAAGCATGATAGGATTTCAGAGTACTCAAAGATTAGTTGCATTTAATTGTGGAAATTATATGTCACTCCTTAAGAGAGAAATATACACATACAGATATAATTTTCCTACAGTATTGGATACAAGTCAAGTGGGTACATTTTCTCTTACTTTGTAATGTTGGGAAAGGAAGGCCCCATGATCAACATATCTAGTACAAAGCTGAAAGAAATCTAATAATGCACAAAAAGTAAACATATTTTATGATAATATATAATAATGTTTGCCTTTGGGAATATCTATAGAAAATTGAATAAAAAAGAAAGCGATAAAGAAAGAAGAAATTAAGCAATGAAAGAAAGAGGAAGGAAGGAATGAAAGAAGGAAGAAAGGAAGGGATAAATGGAGGGAGGGATGGAGGGAAGTAGGGAGGGAGAGAGGAATGCAGGAAAATGAAAGAAGGAAAAAGGAAGAAGAGTTTGTGAGGTGATTTCTTAAAAAAAAGTATGAAAGTCTTAAATGCTATCAAAGCATGCAAAAAACAGACATTAAAAATATAATTAAAAATATTTTACTAAGAAAATGAGGGCAAATATAAATGATTTGAAGTACAATACAGACATGCCTTTTTATAATGTGCCTCACGGATACTGTGATTTTACAAATTAAAGACTTGTGCTAACCTTGCTTCAAGCAAGTTTATTGGTAATATTGTTATAATAACTTCCTGTTTCTGTGTCGGATTTCAGTAATTCTTGCAACATTTCAAACTTTGTTTTATTATTACATCTGTTACAACAGACTACAGTCAGTGACCTTGGATGTTAACTATTGTGATTGTTTTGAGGCACCTCCAGCGGCACCCATGTAGGACAGCAAATTTAATCAATCAATGTCACAGTGTTCTGACTGATCCACAACTGTCTCCCTTTTCTCAGGCCTCCCTATTCCCTGAGGCACAACAGTATTGAAATTAGGTCAATTAATATCCCTACAAAGGCATGGAAATGTTCAAGTGAAAAAAGGAGTTGCATGTCTCTCACTTAAAAGCTAGAAATAACTACGCTCTCTGAGAAGGCTCACAGAAAACCAAGACAGACTGAAAGCTCAGCCTTTTGCACCAGTTAGTCAAGCTGTGAATGCAAAGAAAAAAGTTCTTGAAGGAAATTAAAAGTGCTACTCCGGTGAACACGGATATGACAAGAAAGCAAAGTAGCCTTATTGCTGATAGAGAGAAGGTTCAAGTGATCTGAATAGACCAACCTAGACACAATATTCCTTTAATCCACACCCTAATTCAGAGCAAGGCCCTAATTCTCTTCAATTCCATGAAGACCAAGAGATGAAAAGTTTGAAGCTAGCAGCGGCTGGTTCACAAGGTTTAGGGAAAGCACTCACCTCTGTAACCTCAAAGTCTGGCACGAAGGACCAAGTACACAGGGAGAAGCTGCAGCAAGTCCTGCAGAAGATCTCCTGAGATCATTGTAAGCAGTGTACTTTGACTGTGAATGAAACATTCTTTTTATTAGAAGAAGACACCGTCTAGGACTCTGACACCTAAAGAGAAGTGATCACCTGTCTTCAGAGAACAGGCTGAGTCTTCTGAGAGGCTAACGCAGCTGATAAATTTAAGTGGAAGCCAATGCCCCACTAACATTCTGAATACCCTATGACCCCTAAAAATTATTCTGTGTCTACTCTGCCTGTGCTCTATATGCAGAACAACAAAGCCTGGATGATAGCTGTTTATAGCATGGTTTACTGAAATTTTAAGTTCTTTGTTGAGACCTACAGCTCAGGAAAAATATTCCATTCAAAATATTGATGCTCATACAATAAACCTACTCACCCAAGAGCTCTGGTGGACATTGTCCACATTAGTGTTATTTTCATGCCTGCTAATATAACTTTCATTCTCAAGCCTATGGATCAAGGAGCGAGTTTCAAGTCTCAAGTTTTGTTATTTAAGAGATAGGTTTCATAAGGCTATATCTGATATAGGTAGTGATTCCATTGATGGATTCAGGCAAACAAGATTGAAAACCTTCTGGAAAAGATTCACCATTCTACATGCCAGTAAGGGAAATTGTGATTGCTGCAATCTCCTGATAAAATTTGAATGGATGAGGACTTTCTTTTTATAAATGAGTGGAAGAATTGGTTTCTTGAGATGGGATGTACTTGTGGTGAAGACATTGTAACCATTGTTGAAATGCCAAAGGATTAAAAATATTATTTGGATATAAGTTGAGAAAGGAGAGCAAGTTTTGAAATGATCAATTCCAATTTTCAAAGAAGTTCTACAGTTCGTAAAATATGTTAAAGAAACACATTTTATAACTTTATAGCTGCCATAAATAGAGATGACTCTCACGGACCCAGACAGGGCCAATTGGAAACGTTCTGCATATATAAGAAAAACATGGTGTATATAAGGATTGGTATACTCTGTGAGTCCAGGTACCCTCAGGAGCTCTTGGAGCATATCACCTCTGGATGGAAAGAGACTATTGTATATTGGATTCATAAAAGTAATCTTTTAATTAATGCAGATACTTCCAAAATTAATATATATTATTTTAAAGTGGTTAATCCAAATATGAATGAAAATTTTTTATAATTTAACAAACGAATTCTCAACTCATCTGTAATTATAGAAAAGAATGCACAAGAACATTTTAAATTAAATTATTAACTAGCGTACACCTTCTCTTAGTAGATAATAGGATGCATTTTTAAAATACAGCAAATGAAGTGTTTTAGATGCTAGAATAGACCAAAAAAACAGAACAAAAAGTAGTTGATATACTCAGTACAATGTATTGAAACAAATTGAAAATTAGCTTTTAATTAGGCCATCACTACATGCTATCTATCAAAATAAGTTTCATATAAATTATGTAATATAAAAAGCTAAATCATAACCTACTTCAATGAAATTATAAGAGGTACTAGTGTAATTTTGTCATAATTATAAAAGTACACTATTAGAGAATACATGGCTAACTTTGAAAATCTGAAAATCAAAGATGGTTATATGCTAATAGAATTAAATATTTAAAAATGCAAAACAAAATATAGAAAGTACATTTGTAACACATGCTGCAACTTAATGTTCATACATAAACAGTACTGACTATCAATTAGAATCTGAACTTTCAAATGATCAAGAGACAAATTAGCAAATCGTAAAAGGTAAAAAGTAATTTGGTAATAAATTACTTTTAATATATAATATAATATTAATAGTATAATATTCAAAGTCATCATTAATTCAAAAATTGAGAAAGCATAATGGTTCAGTGTGTGGGATTCATAAATGTAAAGTTAATGAGTGTGAGTTCCAGAGTCAAATACTTTGTCTCCATGAACATCAGTTTTCTCAAAAGCTTTTATGACTATCACATGTGTTATGATCTCATATGTCCTTTTATACCTTTTGTATTTTCACTTACTATTTATATTGCATTAATTTATTCAGTTTGTATTATTTCATGAAATAATAATGATATATCATCTTCACTTATAAAACTAGAAAATAATTTATTATAATAATGATATATTTTATCATATAAATATCCATAAAGATTGGATATAGGAAATCAGTATTCTCATTTACTGAGAAAGATTTTCATTTTTAGACATTTGTCTTACTATACAATAAAGGATCTCTAAATAAGTTTTAGCTACAAAAAACATTTATTGACATATTCTTTGCAGGATTAGTTCCTAATTCAGACTCCACTACTTACTAGATGGGTGATTTTGAACAAGTTCATAGACCTTTCTGTGCCACAATCTCTTCATTTGAGAGACGGGGCTAATGATAACACTTATTTGTAGGGATACTTTAATCATTAGTTGATATTACCTTTTGAAAGTGGGTAATAAACATTAGTTATTATGACTCTGTTCAATGATGACTTTCATTATGATGTATATTATTCAGAACCACCAAAGCAAGGATTGGTTTGTTAAAATAATTTAGGAGCTATCCAATCAAATGGAGTCCGAATCCATCATCAAATAAAAATGATAAAGAGTTTTCAAAGAATTTTCCATGGAAGTTCAGTTTGATAGTGGAGCCTCAGGGGGCTCTTGAGAAGGAGGTAAGAGGATGACAAGCAGTGCCCTCGTAGGTATGCACGTGTTTCCCCACCAATAGAAGAAGTCTATGTCTACTGTTAAACTACTAGAATTTCCCTCCAGATTTGTTTTTAGAAAGGATTCTACCTCTCAAATGTAAGAGCTACTCATTTAGAGCACATACTGACAGAGAGGGTTTGTATGAAATATTAAGTTTTAAAGATCAGATTCCAAAATACAGTAGAACCTCTGTAAGTTGACCATCCAGGGGATGGAACAAACTAGTCAAAATTCCGACGCGGTCAACATAAGCAACTAGGCCTACTGTATTGATATGTACATGGAGTTCATGTCCGGTCTATGAAAATTGGGTCAACTTGAGGAGGTGGTCAATATAGGGAGGTGGTCAACTATGGACATTCTACTATATCATAAAACTGCTTTGCCATTGAAAATAAATACCATGGCTGGTTGTTGAATTTATGATTGTTATTTTCTCCTTTTTAGTGTTTGTATAATCTATCATGAGTCTATTGTTACTCAAATAAGATACTGTAAAATTTGCATAAGTTAATAAAGAAACTATGGGGAAGATATTAGGAAACTAATTTTGTTTTTTTAAAATAATTTAGAAAAAATCCTCAATATTTCCATTAGAGATTAACAAAATTGGTAGTCTGCTTTTCTGTTGATTAATGATGGACAAAAATAAATAGGGTAACTTACATTGTCTTAGTAAAAACAGCAAATACATATTGAAATTCATACATGTATTTTAATGTTACAAGTATTATGTTCTAATACTATGTGTTTTATTTGTTAATATATTCTGAGGCAAATATATTAACCTTAATCTATTCAGCTATGGACTGTGGTCAGAATAACTGATTTAGGGGGTTGGATGCTTAGAGATGTTGTAGATAAAAAGCCTCATTTATAAGCAGCACAGAAGAGATGCTAATTTTAACTTCATACTTCATTTATTCAGCTACCTTAAGGAATAAAAACTTAAAAAATACTCAAATTCCAATATTTAATTGTCTTGAAAAGTAAGGAATATAGCTTCAAAAGGTATTTGGCATTTAATTTGTTGCTAGATTTCATACATAAATTCAACATGTCATAAATGAATTATACTTTGGAAAAGGAAATATTCTGTTAATTTTTTTAAGGTGTGGGTCTAAAGACTCTCAGGAATAGCGTTGATTTTCATGAATTTTCCTTACCTTTCAACTTCCCTTTTCATGAAAAGCTGCCTGTGTTACTAAAAGATTGGTTTGCATTTCTTATAGATTTGTTCTTGTTAATATTTTATTAGTTTCTATTTTTACATTTAATAAAACACTATACCTAATTGTTTCTCTCTAGTCTTTGGTAAGTGGATTGTGCTAAAAATTGAAGTGCTTGGGAAATCTGTTGGTTGTGCACATTTTAAAAACTCTTTTTACAATAAATTATAGGGTTTCAAGCTTCCAAGTGGCCACCAGCCTGGAGCACAGCTCATTGGCAGGGGCCTACACACCTGTTTGGCTCCCTTGCTGTCTCTGTCCTTCCCCTTCTTGGCCACCCCAGCTGAGTGGTGACATTTACTTTTTGCTTTTATTAAATGGCAAGTAAATCTTACATTATAAAAAAAACTTTTATGATTTTAACACACAGGTTAAATAGAAATTCTATTTGCACAGTATTTCCTCACACCTTTCATGAAGATAAAAACTCATTTTAAAATCTATATGATAAATGATGTTTGTGATAGCTCAATTTTAAACTGGAAACAGTCTAGAAAATATCCATTCCACTGGTAATAATATCCAGCCATTCACTTAGCACTGATGAGGCGCCACCCATTTGGCTAACATTTTTTCATATAGTTGTGTTTTACTGTATGAAAACACATATACAACTTCATAAACTAAGAAGTGTGTTGAATATGCACTTTGTATTTTCAAAAATTAAGATGAAAACGATCAAATTAATGAAACACTCGTTTCTTTGACTTCAAATTTCATATGGGAAATTTGCCCATTTTCTTTAGTTATTCAACTTCTGGTGATAGGAATTTGTGTTATTGATGATTTTCCCAGAACTATTTCCAAAACAGGTGCGTTTGGGGGAAGTTAATTTCAGTGATACTAGGGAAAAAAAGGCTATCATTCTAAAAGGGATGGGAACACATTTTAAAGTGAAAATGCTTAAGATTTTTTGGGACAAAGCTGTGGTTTGCTCCTTCAACTATTCATGCCCTCTCTGTCCTTTGCACACCTGACATTGACCCTGACTTGCACATAGAACAGCAGTTGGTGCTCATCTGTATCCTGGACTCATAAAGGTGTTTGGAACGGGTGAGTGCAAGAACTGTCAAAAGAAGTTGGATTATGTTTATATTATTTTATTTTTCTCAAAAACATCCTAGGTCAAGTCAACTAAACAAAATAAGAGACAATGAAGTTATACTCTTAGGACTGAATTTTCTATCTTTCAAACTAGAATATAGTTGGTTACTACCCAATTTAGTGCACTTTGAAAACTGATAAAATTACATTAAAAAAATTATTAGATGTCTTCAAAGGAATGAATCATAGAAAAATAAGATGATTTGGATATTTTATACACAAAATTCATCATGGGTTGAAAAACACATTTATTTACATATTCTGGCTAACACTGAAGTGAATTGGTTTGAGTAAAAATAACATGATCAGCGATGCACATATACGCAGTTTTAACAGCTCAAATCAGTCTTCTCAATTATTAATTGTACAATTGGCTATTGAGAACTATTGCTTTTGAACTAGAGGCAAGCAAAAGTATGATAATGCATATAAGTTGATCAGTAATATATTAAAACCCTGAATACTGAGTGTCTACACAACAAATAAAAATTAAAGTTCATTATACTGATTTATTTAATTGAGAGTATGGTTTTTGTAGTATGAAAAAGTAAATGCAGAGTTTGTGACTACCTGTTGAATTTCGCCAAGGTGTATAAACAAATAAGATAATTCAATCTAAGACAAAGCAGATATTGGCATGAGTTATAAAGTTTGTATTTGCTGCTTGATTAAATTAATCTGGATAATGCCTAACTCATTTCTTTCTATAACAACCAAAATTCATTATGTCTGTATTTTACTTTTTTTTTGTAGAGACAGAGTCTCACTTTATCACCCTGGGTAGAGTGCTGTGGTGTCACACAGCTCACAGCAACCTCCAGCTCTTGGGCTTAAGCGATTCTCTTGCCTCAGCCTCCCTAACAGCTGGGACTACAGGCACCCGCCACAATGCCCAGCTATTTTTTAGTTTTGCAATTTGGCCTAGGCCGGGCTTGAACCCGCCACCTTTGGTATATGGGGCCAGTGCCCTACTCGCTGAGCCATAGGATCCACCTTGTATTTTACTTCTTAGCAGCTTGGATACTGTCAGTTTAAGGGGGATGGATATACTGTTGCGTATAACAAACGCTGCGCAAATTTGACAAATGTTTGAACATCAAGTTCTTTACCTGAAATAAAGTTGCTTTGGAACAATGGGGAAAGAGTAGATTGATTTTCATAACAATAGACTGAACTGATTGCTTAGTGGTCACTGGTTATATGAAAACAATGCCTTCTGCTTCTGTCTTTACATACACCTGTACATTTGCATATACTCAGCAAAGTTTACCGACCATGTGTAATACCTTAATACCAAGAACTACCTTAATGATGTCAAGAAAGACAAATGCCTGAGGAAAGTTCTAAGATAATGACCTAAACTTTAAAAAGCTAAATAGAGAACAGCAAAGTGTAAAGTCATAGTGATGAAGACAGCATCAAGAATTAAACTCATCTGGAGATTGAAAACAGTAATGCAACAGATTGACTTTTTATTATTCAGTTCTATTCTTTCTCTCACCTCTCTTGCCAAAGAAATACTTTCAAAGGAGTTTTAAAACAAGAGCTTGCTTTTAAGAAGCCATTTGCTAAATAGTTTAATCTGCACCATAAGGTCAGTTTTTTGTCAGCAATCGAGTTTAAAAATACCAATTATGTGTTTTCTTTTTCACATGATTTTACTAAGTCAAAGCAAAAAAAAAAGCCAGATGAACTAAACTAGCTAACCTAAAGTAGGCTATATAAGTGACCTAAATTATCTAGACTCGAGGATTAAATATATTGTCATTATTTAAAAGTTGAGTATGTTTCAGAACTGAATCAATATCTATATATCTTCAGTCAATATTGACAAATCCTACTAAGATATTACTTCTAGTGCCATTTTTAATAGTAGTGGATAAACTGAAAATTCAGTGAATACTTTTCTTTTCAAATTATTAAATGTGAAGCTCATTTCCTTGAAACAAAAGAACTCAAAGTGCTTGAATTAAACATAGTTTGGAAACCATGCTGTGAATTGCGGTCATTGTTTTCATTGCCAGCTAAAAGAGATCTTGTTTACAGAAATTACCTGGTAGGAGTAACACTAAAAGGAGTTTCCTTTTCCTTTAACCTTTGCGAAATTTCTGTTCTGTTATTTTACTTTGAATTTCCAGATTGCTTCTGTGTACTTATTTCACACATAATCTCCATCTCTTGCATTAGAACTCAAGAATTTCTGTCATGTTTAATAATGCATTATCTCTTATTTTTATCTAAAAGGTATAGAATAAAATACTAAACTTCACTTTTTCACACTAATCAGGATCTAAATTATATATCATGATATATATATATATATATACACACATATAGGCAGAAATACATTATTTTGAAAACAGTAGTAGATTATAATCAGATCTTTTATTTTAATTAAATTTTGATTTAACAAGGAATGGTTGTATATATTATAATATATATCACAAAATGTGTGTAAAATTTCTTCAGAAATTGTAGTGCTTTTAGTTTACCCAAGTAAACCTTTCTTTAATCTATAGGACTACTATTATGGACGACTGTGATGTCTTTTTTTTTTTTTGAGACAGAGCCTCAAGCTGTCACCCTGGGTAGAGCATTGTGGCATCACAGGTCACGGAAACCTCTAACTCCTGGGCTCAAACAATTCTCTTGCCTCAGCCTCCTGTAGCTGGGACTACAGTCACCTGCCATAATGCCCAGCTACTTGTTGGTTGCAGTTCAGCCGGCATAGGTTTGAACCCACCACCCTTGGTATATGGGGCCAGCACCTTATCCACTGAGCCACAGGCACCGTCCAACTGTTATGTCATTTTAGCCAATAGGTAAACTAAGTTTTAGTAGGCTTCAATTTATTATAAATAAAATAAAAATATGTATTCCTCTATGTGTAATTGAGTATTCACAGAGTAAATGTGACTCTGTTTATCTTAGAAGTCATAGAGAGTTGCTGTTTTAGACTTATTACGGTTGAGATCATTTGCATATAATATGCATGTATGTGTATTTATACATATTATATATGATACATATAAACATATATATTAAAATTATAATACTCAGTACATACTGATAATGTTTGTTATCTTGTATATTGTATCTTGACTCTCTTGTAATTGCAGAAGTCAAACATGACTTGAGAATTACAATTTTAATACAGTTTTTTCTTAAAATATAAATATTTGGGGGGCAGAGGCAAGATGGCAGACTAGAGCCAGCTTTCCACAGAGGCTCCCATCCAGAAGGAGAGTTAAAGGACAGAAGTTCAGCAAGAAAGCCGATGGTTCAGATCTGAGCCAAGAGAGAAGGTTGAAGAATGCACATAAACTCTGCTGAGATCGGCGACCCCAAGGATACAAACAAAAGGTACAAAAATCCATCGCCAAGTAGACAGGATGTCCTCCCCCATGAGAACAGTTTGCAGTACACTACATACAAACAAGCAAGCAGAGTTCAAATATCCCCCCATTTTATCCCACGGGAGAGACTCTCTAAAAACTGGACTTCCTTCCCCTACAAGGGTGCCATGGCACTCTCCTGCGAGGCATAAAACTGTATAAAACTGTATATATTCTCTATCTGCAATCTTGAACTACCAGCACTCCCCTCCACCCTCACCCCGAGATCAGGAAGCCTGTCACCCGTGGAGTCCAGATTCATGGGTATTTTCTCGAGGGGTGTGGATGGGGCATGGGCTGTTGCTGAACTGTGCTGATTCTCTGGCCCGGGAGAAAGGAGAGGACAGTCAGCTGAGAGGGAACGTCAGTTGAGAGGGAACCATATAGGGGTGGCGGTGCCCCAAGGCACAGGGCAGCAGTCTCAGCTATGGGAACAATGGGGCTCACACCCCTGGGGAAACTTTGAAAGGACACTCCAAGTCTCTCTGGGCAACCAGAGGAAGTAGGCATCTTCTCTGGTAGCAGCCACTGGTGGAACATATCTGGGATAGAAACTCAGGCCCTGTGTGTAAAGGGTATGCCTGAGGTTTTACTGGCCTGGGCGGAGCATGGGGACTAGAATACACACATGCAGAGACAGCATACTCCCTGGGTGGGGCTGACCCAGAGGACTCCTTCACTGAGCCTCAGATGCACCCAGCCCTCAGAGGACTGTAGCTGAGACAAAAGCCAGCAGACAGAGGCTGGAACTGACAGCTGAGTTCTGAGCTCTGACCATTTGCCCCAACACAAACTACAGCTGAGACAGAGCAATGGCAAAGACAGGGATGAGTTGCTCAAACAGCCTCTGGTCCACACAGGAATATAGCTGGGACAGAAACAAATTCTGTGAAGTTGTTCTGTTCTGTCAGCAATATCAATCAGGGGCATGGCTGGAACTGAGTGAAATACCCCAGCCCCCATTAAGCACCCGAGTTTGTTAGGCCTCGCCTCCTCCTGCCAGATGGTGGCAGAGTGTGGCAGCCTGCCTGAGGAAACAAAGATCTCCCTGTGACTCAGGCAGGCACAAATCTCTGGAGCATCTGCTCATTGGAGGGAACTGGGTAACAGTCCTGCAGGGCAGTGACTAGGTGTGACAGAGGTACAAGTTGGGAAGGAGACATCAACCTTCCCAGACTAATTAATTGCTGGATGGGTCCTTCTGATTTTATGGAGCACTGGTGCAAGTCATTCTTGAGCTTCAAGCAGACCCTTGCTATCTAGTTTCCAGAGACCTTTTGAAGTCTCCCACCTGAGACTGGTGCTGACTGGGACAATTGATTTGGACCTCTTGAACTGGGCCAATCACCTAAGGACTATCCAAAGTGGTATCCTGAGTGTGTTGGTTGTGGAAAGGTTTGACTTTTCTTTTCCAATTGTTGCCTGTGGGAGGCAGGGTGACTCAATTGCTGGTATTTCTCCACAGCTGAGACTTCAAACCAGAGTAACTGATTCACTAGGGTAAGATACATACCAGCTGAAAATAAGACAGAGCCACTTAGCCCCACCACACCAAGACGGTACCCAGTTTCTCAGGTCATAGCACTGAATGAGTCCTTGTCAAAGTGCTAGGGGAAAAGATACAGACACCAGTCTCAGCTTTTGGGCAAAGGTCTGGGCAATCAATACTACTGGAGCACCCAACCCAACTTCTCCTTATCTGCTCATCTAGCCAAACAGCCAAACGGTATAAAATAATCATGGGGCAGAATCAGCAGAAAAGCTCCGGTAACATAAATAACCAGAGAATAACCCCCAAGGAACAATTTGTTGGACACAAATGAAGATACCATTCCTGAACAGATGGCTGAGATGTCAGAAACTGAATTCAGAATTTGGATTGCAAATAAGATCAATAAACTAGAGGAAAAGTTGGAATTAGAAATTCAAGGAGCACTTCAAAAGTTGTCTCAAGAATTCAAGGAATTCAAAGACAAAAATCACCAAATATTTTGACACATTGAGACAAGAATTTGCAACCCTCGAAGATCTGACAAATACAGTAGAATCCCTCAGTAACAGAATGGAGAAAGCAGAAGAAAGGATTTCTGACATTGAAGACGAAGCTTTCAAACACTCCCAAACTCACAAAGAGGAAGAGAAATGGAGAGCAAAAACAAATCATTCTCTCAGAGAGCCCTGGGATAAATTGAAGAAATGCAATGTTCGCCTGATAGGGATCCCTGAAGGGGATGAAGTGGCTTCACAAGGAGCAGAGGCTCTTCTTCACAAGATTATGAAAGAGAACTTTCCAGACATGCCAAGGGATTCTGAAATTCAGATAGCAATTTCAGAACCCCAGCATGACTCAAACTGAATAAGACATCCCCCAGGCACATCATAATTAGCTTCACTAAAGTTAATATCAAGGAGAAAATTCTGAAACAGCCAGATGCAAGAAAACCTTCTACAAGGGAAAGAATATTAGAATTACTGCAGATCTCTCTGCTCAAACCATTCAAGAGAGAAGAAGGTGGTCATCGACTTTTAATCTGCAAAAACAAAATAACTTTCAACTCAAGTTCCTGTATCCAGCTAACCAGAATTCCATTTATGTCGGAGAAATTCACAGGTTGAAGAAACTTACCATAGCTAAACCAGCTCTCCAGGATATTCTCACACCTATGCTCCATAATGACCAGTGAAATCCTCCACCACAAAAGTAAATTCACTCAGAAACTTCTGATCAAATTCCAACTTCCACAGTGGTGAAAGTATTCAAAATGTCCACTGGAATTTCAAAAAATTCAATACCCAAAATTCTACCAGGCTTATCAATATTCTCAATTAATCTGAATGGCTTAAATTGTCCTCTAAAGAGGCACAGGTTAGTTGACTGGATACAAAAAGTCAGATATCTGCTGCATACAAGAATCACATCTTACCTTAAAAGATAAATATAGACTCGGGGTGAAGGGATGGTCATCTATATTCCAGGAAAATGGAAAGCAGAAAAATCAGATGTTGCAATCTTATTTGCAGACAAAATAGGCATTAAACCAATAAAAGTAAGGAAGAATAAGGATGGACACTTCATATTTGTTAAAGGTACTATACTCAATATGATGAGATTCAATAATTAATACTTATGCACGCAAACAAAATGTGCCTCAAATTATAAGAAAAATGAACAGACATGAGCAACTTGATTTCTCCAGCTCCATAGTAGTCAGAGATTTTAACACTCCTTTAGCAGTGTTGGCTAGATCCTCCAATAAGAAGCTAAGAAAAGAAATTTTAGATTTAAACTTAACCATTCAACATTTTAATTTAACGGACATCTACAGAACATTTCATCCCAACAAAACTGAATACACATTCTTGTCATCAACCCATGGAACATACTCCAAAATTGATCAAATCTTAGGTCACAAATCTAATCTCAGCAAATTTAAAAGAATAGAAATTATTCCTTGCATCTGCTCGGACCATCAGGGAATTAAAGTGGAACTCAGTAACAATAGGAATCTACATACTCAAACAAACTAAATGATAGATGGTTCATAGACAAGATTAAGAAGGAAATTACCAAATTCTGGGAACAAAATGACAATGAAGACACAAATTATCAGAACCTCTGGGATACTGCAAAAGCAGTCCTAAGAGGGAAATTTATAGTACTGCAAGTATTCCTCAAGGGAACAGAAAGAGAAGACGTTAACAACTTAATAGGACATCTCAAGCAACTGGAAAAGGAAGAACATTCAAACCCCAAACCCAGCAGAATAAACAAAATAACCAACATTAGAGCAGAATGAAATGAAATTGAAAACAAAAGAATTATACAACAGATCAATAAATCAAAAAGTTGGTTTTTCAAAAAGGTCAATAAAATAGATAAACCTTTAGCTAACCTAACCAGGAAAAAAAGAGTAAAATCTCTAATTTCATCAATCAGAAATGGTAAAGACGAAATAATAACAGACCCCTAAGAAATTCTAAAAATCCTTAATGAATATTACAAGAAACTTTATTCTCAGAAATATGAAAATCTGAAGGAAATTGAATAATTGGAAGCATGCCAGCTTCCAAGAGTCAGACAGAATGAAGTGGAAATGTTGAACAGGCTGATATCAAGTTCTGTAATAGCATAAACTATACAAAATCTCCCTAAAAAGAAAAGCCCAGGACCAGATGGCTTCATGTCAGAATTCTCCCAAACTTTTAAAGAGGAACTAGTACCTATATTACTCAATCGTTTCCAAAATATAGAAAAAGTAGGAAAACTACCCAACACATTCTATGATATAAACCTCACCTTGTTCCCCAAATCAGGAAAAGACCCAAGAAGAAAAGAAAATTATAGACCAATACCACTAATGAATATTGATGCACAAATTTTCAACAAGATCCTAAGAAACAGGATCCATCAACACATCAAACAAATTATATACCATGACCAAGTGAATTTTATCCCAGAGTTTCAAGGCTGGTTCAATATACGTAAATCTATAAATATAATTCAGCACATAAACAAATTAAAAAACAAAGACCAAAGGATTCTCTCAATTGATACAGAAAAAGCTTTTGATAATATCCAGGATCCCTTTATGATCAGAACACTTAAGAAAATTGGTATAGAAGGGACATTTCTTAAATTGATTGAGGCCATTTATAGTCAACCCACTATAGTAAGCCAATATCGTATTGAATGGAGTTAAATTGAAATCATTTCCACTCAGATCAGGAACCAGGCATGGTTACCCATTGTCTCCACTGCTCTTTGACATTGTAATGGAAGTTTTAGCCATTGCAATTAGGGAATAAAAAGCAATCAAGCATATCCATATTAGGGTCAGAAAAGATCAAACTTTCACTCTTCTCAGATGATATGATTGTATATGTGGAAAACACCAGAGATTCTACTACAAAACTCTTAGAAGTGTTCAAGGAATACAGCAGTGTCTCAGGTTACAAAATCAACATTCATAAATCTGTAGCCCTTACATATACCAACAATAGCCAAGCTGAAAAAACAATCAAGGACTCTATTTCATTCACAGTAGTGCCAAAGAAGATGAAATATTTGGGAGTTTACCTAACAAAGGACGTGAAAGATCTCTATAAAGAGAATTATGAAACTTTAAAAAAAGAAATAACTGAAAATGTTAACAAATGGAAAACCATACCAGGCTCATGGATGGGAAGAATCAACATTGTTAAAATGTCCATACTGCCCAAAGAAATATACAATTTTAATGCAATCCCTATTAAAGCTTCATTGTCATAATTTGAAGATCTTGAAAAAATAATACATCTTTTTACGTGGATTCAGAAAAAACTTCAAATAGCCAAGACATTACTCAGAAATAAAAACAAAGCACAAGGAATTACATTACCAGACGTCAGACTATACTACCAGTCAATAGTGATCAAAACAGCATGGTACTGGCACAAAAACAGAGAGATAGATGTATGGAACAGAATAGAGAACCAAGAGATGAGCCCAGCTACCTACTGTTACTTGATCTTTGACAAGTCAATTAAAAACATTCAGTGGAGAAAAGATTCCCTGTGTAACAAATGGTGCTTTGTGAACTGGCTGGTGACCTGTAGAAACTGAAACTAGATCCACACCATTCACCATTAACTATGATAGACTCTCACTGGATTAAAGATTTAAATTTAAGACATGAAACTATAAAATTACTACAAGAAAGTGCAGGGAAAACTCTTGAAGGAATTGGCCTGGGCAAATATTTTATGAGGAGGACTCCCCAGGTAATTGAAGCAGCATCAAAAATACACTACTGGGACCTGATTAATCTAAAAAACTTCTGCACAGCCCAAACCATAGTAAGTAAAGTAAGCAGACAGTCCCTCCAAATGGGAAAAGATATTTGCAGGTTATGCCTCCGACAAAGGTTTAATAATCAGAATACACAGAGAATTCAAACATACGAGCAAGAAAAGAACAAGTGATCCCATCTCAGGGTGGGCAAGGGATCTAAAGAGAAACTTCTCTGAAGAAGACAGGCACACGGTCTACAGACACATGAAAAAATGCTCATCATCCTTAATCATCATAGAAATGCAAATCAAAACTGCTTCCAGATATCATCTAACCCAGCTAAGATTAGCCCTCATCACAAAATCCAAAAATCAGAGATGTTGGCATGGATTTGGAGAAAAGGGAATACTTCTACATTGCTGGTGGGAATGCAAACTAATACGATCCTTTTGGAAAGATGTTTGGAGAATACTTAGAGTTCTAAAAATAGACCTGCTATTCGATCCTATAATTCCTGTACTAGGTATCTATCCAGAAGACCAAAAATCACATTATAACAAAGGTATTTGTACCAAAACGGTTACTGCAGCCCAATTCATAATTGCTACATCATGGAAGAAGCCCAAGTGCCCATCAACCCCCAAATGGATTAATAAATTATGGTATATGTACATCGTGGAATATTATGCAGCCTTAAAGAAAGATGGAGACTTTACCTCTTTCATGTTTACATGGATGGAGCTGGAACATATTCTTCTTAGCAAAGTATCTGAAGAATGGAAAAGAAAGTATCCAATGTACTCAGCCCTACTATAAAACTAATCTATAGCTTTCATATGAAGGCTATAATCCAATTATATCATAAGAATATGGGAAAAGGGGCAAGGGAGGGGAGGAGAAGGGGGAGGAAGGATGGAGGGAGGGATCAGTGGTGTTGGGATCACACCTCGGTGCATCTTAGAATGGTACAGGTAAAACTTACTAAATACAGAATATAAATGTCTTAACACAATAACTAAGAAAATGTCATGAGGTCTATGTTACCCAGTTTGATGAAAACATTTCAGATTGTATATGAAACCAGTATATTGTACCCATTACTGCATTAATATACACAGCTATGATTTAATAAAAAAGAAAAAAATACATATATACATTTTTTGGCAGCCTCAATATGTACATATATATTTGAAAGGCTTTACATATTTTTTGGAAAGAAGTTTGGAGAACACTCAAGGAACTAAAAGTGGACCTGCCATTCGATCCTGAAATTTCTCTAGTAGGTATATACCTGAATGATCAAAAATCATTTTACAACAAAGACATTTGTACCAGAATGTTTGTTGAAGCCCAATTCACAATTGCCAAGTCATGGAAGTAGGCCAAGTGCTCACTGACCCATGAATGGATTAACAAATTTTGGTATACATACTCCATGGAATACTATGCAGAAATAAAATGATGGAGACTTTACATCTTTTATGTTTACCTGGATGAAGCTGGAACATATTCTTCTTAGTAAAGTATCTCAAGAATGGAAGAAAAAGTATCCACTATACGTGATACTATTATGAAACCAATATATAATACCTACACATTCATATGAATAATAAAACAAAACTATAGTCCAGAAAGAAAGAGTGAAGAAGAGAAAGAAGAGAGGGGAGAGGGGAGGCCAGAAGGAGGGAGGTTATTTGAGGAGACCTCACCTAATGTGCATAATGCAATGGTATGTTTTAAGATACTATTAAGATTAGAGAATAAATGTCTTACCACAACAAATAAGTGAGGTGATGGTTATGTTAACAAATTTGATATAAGTTTTCCGCATTGTATATCAAATCAGTACATTGTACCCCACAAATGCATTAATGTACATAGCTGTGATTTAATTAAAAAAATACGTTTTTTAGCAACCTCTGTATATACATATATAAAATTGAAAGACTTTGCTGTTGGCTGAAATGCCTGAGCGAGCTTCAGCTGCTGAGTGCCAGAGTGAGCTTCCGCCACTGAACTGCCTGAGAGAGCTTCAGCATCAATCATTCTGTCTCTGGTGCTGCCTCTGCGTTATTAATGGGGGGCGGGGGGCTGGGTGGCGGCAACAGGAAGATAGTAAGAAAGGAATAAAGGAAGCAAGAAATCTCAAAACAATCAGACAACAAGCAAGAAAATGGCAGTTAATTACTTCTTACCAGTAATAATACTGATTGTATTTCATCTCAATTCTCTAATTAAAAACCCATGTTACGGGCGGCTCCTGTGGCTCAGCGAGTAGGGCGCCGGCCCCATATACCGAAGGTGGTGGATTCAAGCCCGGCCTCGGCCGAACTGCAAAACATAAAAATAGCCGGGCGCTGTGGCGGGCACCTGTAGGCACAGCTACTTGGGAGGCTGTGGCAAGATAATCAATTTTGCCCAAGTGGTGGTGGTTGATGTGAGCAGTGTGACGCCACGGCACTGTACCCTGGGCGTTAAAGTTTGAATTTTTATATAAAAAAAAAAAAAAAAAAAAAAAGAAAATATATTAAGTTGTGGCTCGGCGCCTGTGGCTCAACAGGCTAAGGCACCAGCCACGTACACCTGAGCTGGTGGGTTCAAATCCAGCCCGGGGCCCGCCAAACAACAATGACGGCTGCAACCAAAAAAAAAAAAAAAAAAATGGCGAGGCGTTGTGGCGGGCGCCTGAGGTCCCAGCTACTTGGGAGACGGAGGCAAAAGACTTGCTTGAGCCTAGGAATCAGAGGTTGCTGTGAGCTGTGATGCTACAGCACTCTATCTAGGATGACAGCTTGAGGCTCTGTCTCTACAGAAAAAAAGAAAAAAAAAAGAAAGAAAATATACTAGGTTGTTTTATTGCGGCACTTGTAGTACTATGGGGCAGAGAACTA
>CAUYON010165449.1:0-25319 GCA_963573935.1 Arctocebus calabarensis
ACCAGACATTACAAACAACTGCAACAAATGAGTTTGGCAGCATAAATAATGTCTAGTATTTAAATCTTCATAGTGAGACTCATTTATCTTGTACACAATCTGTTGAATGTTTTTCGCAGCAGGTGACTCAAACCCAAAGACGCTGGACATTCTGTGAAAGGGAGTAAGAAGTGCAGTTCTGAAGGCCCCTGACTTTGGTTGTTTACAAAGTTCAATCCTGTTTATTGTGATCCTTGGTATCTTCTTCATCTGTATATTCTGATGGTTCTTCCCCTGGTTTTAGAAGTCTGCCTACATAATCATATTTTTCTGAAAAATACATCAAAAAAAAAAAAAAAGAAGTAGCAATCAAATTTGTTTCACTACCCCATTATACAGAGAAAAGGCATTTGCCCCTTAATTCCTGACCTTTTCCTAGGAACCTCAAACTCCTGGGCTCAAGCGAATTCTCTTGCTGTAGCCTCCCAAGTAGCTGGCTGACTACAGGCAACAGCCACTACACCCAGTTATTTTTAGAGATGGGGTATTGCTCTTGCTCAGGCTGGTCTTGAACCTGTGAACTCAGGCAATCTACCCGCCTTGGCCTCCCAGAGGGCTAGGATTACAGGCATGAGCCACTGTGCCCGGTAAGAATGATTTTAGAATCATGTAGAATAAGCTAAATTCTTCTTATTGCTTTACTATGGCTGGTCTTTATACACATGTAAAGCTTGAACAAAAGAAAACTATTTTTTTTTTTTTTAGACAGTCTCACTATGTGAGACTTGGTAGAGTGGTAGAGTGCCATTGAGTCACAGCTCACAGCAACCTCAAACTCTTGGGCTTAGGTAACTCTCTTGCCTCATCCTCCCAGTAGCTGGGACTACAGGCACCTGCTACAATGCCTGGCTGTTTTTTTGTTGTTGTTGTTGCTGTTGTTGTTATTGTTGTCATTGTTTGGCAGGCCCTGGCTGGGTTCGAACCCACAGTCACTGCTTTAGCTGGTGCCCTAGGACCACTGAGCTATGGGCACCAAGCCAAGAAAACTATACCATAGAATATAAATGGCTTGGGAATTACTGTTCTTTATGAGTAATTCTTAATTGGATACTGCATCAGAATCATTTGGAGCTCTTTTTAAAAAAATACATGTCCAACACTGTTCTCAGAGTTACCAAGCCCAGGCTCTAGGTTAGGTAGGGGGCAGGTACTTTGAAACTAGTCTAACTCTAACATGCACTGTAAGTCTCAGGATAGATCTTTAATTCTTATAGCTCAAAATATTATAATTAATGAGTTGGTAATGTGGAGAATTTCCAACAGTTATCTAAAATCTATAAATATATAGGACTTAGCATAGAAGTGAGATAAAAAAAACTGGGAGCTAGTATCCTGGAGTTGTGAGACAATGTAAAAGGAAATGGAGACTTTCTTGGTGCTGAAGAAGGGGTGGAAGAGTTCTCTAGGTGGAGAATCACCATAGTAAAGAGATCCAACTGGGAAATATTCTTGGAGAGAAAGTGAGACATGCTACTAGTGCTCAAGAAAATAAACTAAATGAGGAGATAAAAATTAATTTACTTGTTATCCTGTGTTCTTTGAGATCTCGGTGTGTGACACCTGTCATATTGTTAATTTTTCCCTTGTTAAATTCTCCTTCTTGTATCTATTATTTTGGTGGTTTTTATGGTACTAGGTGGTTAATTTGGGATGCTGTCTGTAGAAGGTGATATATAGTTAATAGTTTCTTGGTCAGGAATTAAAACCCACGTTAAGTAAATTAACTGTCAAGAGGATTTGATAAGAGGACTGCTTCCTACACTATAACCAGGACAAGTATCAAGCCAGATCCAGGGGTCAGATAAATACCAGACACAGTGTCACACAAGTGGTACAACTGATGTCATTAGGATACAATAAAGGAGAACAATATTTTTTCTTTATAGTTCAAGGGTATGACCAATACAATCGGTTTGGAATAAATTACTAACATAGATACTATAGTTATAATCAATTCAGTTTTAAATGTTAATCATACAAGTTTAAAGACTAAAAGGCTAGGTACGGTGGTTCACACCTGTAATCCTAGCACTCTGGGAGGCTGAGGTGGATGGATTGCTTGAGCTCAGGAGTTTGAGACCAGCCTAAGCAAGACCCAGTCTCTATTAAAAATAGAAAAACTGGTGGGGTATTGTGGTGGGCACCTAAAATCCCAGCTAACTAGTAGGCTGAGGCAAGAGGATTACTTGAGCCCAAGAGTTTGAGGTTGCTGTGAGCTATGACGCCACAGCATTCTACCCAGGATGACAGAATGAGACTGTCTAAAAAATAAATAAATTAAATAAAGTACCAAAAATTTTATGAGACTTTATTTACAGTTCATAACAAATCAATTTTAAAATATTTTCAAAATAATTACCACATGTAACAATCATATTATTATTTAGCTATTAATAGCTATTTTTTTTTTAAGACTGGATTTTGCTGTTGCCTGGTTGTTCTCAAACTCCTAGTATCAAGAGATCCCCGTGCCTTGGCTATATTGATAATCCCAACTACAGATGTGTGACATTGTGCCCAGCCCAGCGTTAGCAATTTTTAAAATACCATTGAATAAGACAACAATGAAAACAGATGACAGCCTTCAGCTCTTAAAGGAGGGGAAATAGTATATACGTTCTACACACAACCCGACAAAACGAAGGTACCTTTAAACTGCATTTCCCATTCTCGGACACTCTCCATTTGTACTGCGTTCAAATCAGAGAGATCATCATATTCATCTCTAAGTGCATCTTTATCTAGGCAAAATGTTGCCAGTCCTCTGGAGGCATCCCTACCAGCAAATATTCCATATGGTCCCGCTGGAAAAAAAGGAAAGAAAATTATTTAGATTGTCTAACAGTACTTTAGAATGTCTGAAAGGAAAATTAAAAAAACCTCACCATGACTCACATTTGGTACATAGCCTTAATTTCAAAACATGCACAGATACTAGACGGGATAATAAGAAGAAACTTGTTGGAAATCTGCCTTTTGATTTTTGAAAAGAGCTTTTCAATGAAATTTTAAACCTTAAGTTTCAATTACTTCAGATACTCAAAACTTGTATTCAAAACAAAGACTGTGAGGTAGCTAGGGGGAAGAGAAAACTTAAGCAGTTAGGTTTAGAAGCCAGTTTGCTTGAGAGGAGATGGTGTTTTACTAATTGCTGTTAATTAACTGTCCCATCTAAAAATAATCGACAGAACATTATGTATTACATAAAGAGTCAGGCGAACCGTGAATCTACAAGATTTTAACATTTTTCTTTTTCCTATCTTTTTTTTTTTTTTTTTGAGATAGAGTTTCACTCTGTTACCTCAGGCTAGAGTGCCATGGCATTAACCTAGTTCACATTAACCTCAAACTCCTGGGTTCAAGTGATCCTCCTGCTTAAGACTCCCAAATAAGTAGCTCAGTGGGTAGGGCGCCAGCCACATACACCCAGGCTGGCAAGTTGGAACATGGCCTGGGCCAGCTGAACAACAATGACAATTGCAATAACAACAACAAAAAAACAGCTGGGCGTTGTGGTGGGCGCCTGTAGTCCCAGCTATTTGAGAGGCTGAGGCAAGAGAATCGCTTAAGCCCAAGAGTTGGAGGATGCTATGAGCTGTGACGCCACAACACTCTACTCAGGGAGACAACTTGAGACTGTCTCAAAAAAAAAAAAGAAAGACTCCCAAATAGCTGAGACCTCAGGCACTCATGGTGACGTGCCTGGCTAATTATTCTATTTTTAGTAGCAACTGGGTTTTCCTCTTGCTCAGACTGGTCTTAAACTCAAAATCAAGGGATCCTCCCGCCTGAATGTCCCAAGTAGCTGGGACTACAGGTGCATGCCACCACAGCTGGTTAATTTTCTTTATTTTGTGGGCAGGGGAGGGGGGGAAGTGCCTCATTATGTTGTTGCTCAGGTTGGTCTTGAACTCCTGACCTCACACAATCCTCCTCCTAAGACTCACAAAGTGCTAGGAGTGTAGGCATGAGCCACTACACCCAGCCAGGAATGAAGTATTTTTATTTTTTTGAGATAAGAGTCTCACCCAGTCTTTTGGGCTAGAGTGCCAAGGCATCAGCCGAGCTCACGGCAACATCAAATTCCTGGCTTTTTTTTTTTTTTTGAGACAAAGTCTCACTCTGTTGCCCTGGGTAGAGTGCTGTGGTGTCATAGCTCATAGCAACCTCAAACTCATGGGCTTGAGTAATCCTCTTGCCTCAGCTTCCTGAGTAGCTGGAACTATTACAGGCACCTGCCACAAAGCCTGGCTATTTTTAATAGAGGCAGGTCTTGTTTTTACTCAGGCTGGTTGTGAACTTCTGTTCTCGAGCTATCCACCTTCCTCAGCCTCCCAGAGGGCTAGGATTATAAGTGTGAACCACGATACCTGGCCAACCGCAAACTCCTGGGTTTAAGCAATCCTCCTGCCTCAGCTTCTGCAGCACTTGGGACTATAGGAGCCCACCATAACGCCCAGCTAATTTTTCTACTTTTGTAGAGATGGGGGTCTCACTCTTGCTCAGGCTGGTCCTAAACTCAGGAGCTCAAGGGATCCTCCTGCCTCAGTCTCCCAGAGGGCTAGGATTATAGGTGTGAGACACCATGCCTGGCTAATAAAGTATTTTCTAATGAGAAGCAAGCAGAAAAAACTATTAATTCCTTTATTTGTATTTAACCTTTTTTTTTTTTAAGCTTGGCATCAGCAATTCAACAACGGTTTTTTTTTTTTTTTAAAGAAACAGTTTCTTGCTCTGTTACCCAGGCTGGACTACAGTGGCCCAATCATAGGTCACTGTAGCCTTGAACCCCTGGGCTCAACCCATCCTACTGCTTTAGCCTCTCTCAGCCTTCTGAGAATAAAGGCTCTTGCTAGGAAGCCTTGTCTAGGAAATTCAAAGTTATGTATTAAACAGTATCTGTACCTTTTCAGAGTTAAAATCAAAGTTTTACTTAGACAAAAATCTAAGTATTTATGAATATTAATTTGAATAAGTGACAGCATTATTCCATAAAGTTCAATGGATACAAGAAATTCATTCTCTGAGAAGTTTACTTCAGGGAACTAGAAATGGCATTAGCATTATTAGGTACCCATACATTAACATGAAAATAAAAGTAATACAGTGGAGCCTGTAGCTCAGTGGGTAGGGCGCTGGCCATGTACACCAAGGCAGGAGGGTTCGGACCTAGCCTAGGCCTGCTGAACAACAATGACAACTGCAACAACAACAAAATAGCCCACATTGTGGCAGGTGCCTATGGTCCCAGCTACTTGGGAGGCTGAGGCAAGAGAATTGCTTAAGCCCAAGAGTTGGAGGTTACTCTGAGCTGTGACACCATGGCATTCTACCAAGGGTGACAAAGTGAGACTGTCTCAAAAAATAAAAAAAGTAATACTTCAAGTATTTTTATTTATTTTGCTTTTCTCATTCTTATTGCATTTTCCATATTGTTACTTGGTATTAGGTATTAGGCTACTTGGTATTATCGTTGAATGGTTATATATTTTCTCACCAAAGGGATGCATTTATATGTAGTCATTCTTCTATTAGTATAAATTTAGGCTACCATTTACACTTTCTAGTGTGTCTTCTATATTAGAAAATGGGACATTATTTACTACTGGTCAAGAGCTGTAACTTTTAAATTTTCCCCATTATTGCAACTGACATTTAAAAGGGTGTTAAGCATTTAGAAAAAGAAATTCAATATTGTTTCTATTTACAGAGTAAAATCCAAAGTTCATTAAATTGGAGTTAATTATTTTATGGAAAATATTATAAAATTAAACAAGAATGGCATGTAAGGAAAAGAAAACAGCCTACCCTAAAGCAGTATGCCTTTGTGTGTGACCACATGAGTATGCAGAACTCTATGCTTTTTAGCAATGGGAGAAGATAAATGTGTAAATATACAGAAAGAAAGAGTGAGATAAGGAACTAGTGTGATTTATTTTGTTCCTTGAGAAACAATGATTTTATATATATAAAACATTATATAATGCCTCTTAAAGATGACTGAACCAATGAATATAAACTTGAAAAGAAACACACAAAAGCTGATCAGGGCTGTAACAACCTACAAACAGAAACTGACAGTTTCAGCTTTTTAAAGAATTTTCTAGGAACCTAACTTTCCTTTTTCAGAACTTCCCAAAGCAGAAGGGACAGATGCCTTCCCCACTTGGCAGATAAAGAACAGGAGCAGAGGCATTCAGTGACTTGCCTAAAATTACTGACAGAACTAGGAGTACTATTTTCACTTTTCTAACTATTTCAAACAGTACATCTAGAGAAAACACACAGAAGACCCAAAACTCCAAAGAAAGAATAACAACTCTGTAAAGTGGCAGATTTCACTATTTCCAAAATTTTAGGGTAATGGAAATTTTAGAGTAGTGATTAAATCAAAATTGAAGAGATTAACAAAAAAGCTGCATACATTAACAGGTTTTCCTAGGAACCCTTTTTTTTTTTTTTGTAGAGACAGAGTCTCACTTTATTGCCCTGGGTAGAGTGCTGTGGCATCACAGAGCACACAGCAACCTCCATCTCCTGGGCTTATGCGATTGTCTTGCCTCAGCCTCCCGAGTAGCTGGGACTACAGGCGACTGCCACAACTCCCGGGTATACATGTTATATATATATATATATATATATATTTTTTTTTTTTTTTTTTTGAGACAGAGCTTCAAGCTGTCACCCTGGAGAGAGTGTCGTGGCATCACAGCTCACAGCAACCTCCAATTCCTGGGCTCAAGCAAGTCTCCGCCTCTGCCTCCCAAGTAGCTGGGACTATAGGCGACCGCCACAACTCCCGGGTATACATTTGATATATATTTATTTATATTTTTTTTTTTTTTTTGAGACAGAGCTTCAAGCTGTCACCCTGAAGAGAGTGTCGTGGCATCACAGCTCACAGCAACCTCCAATTCCTGGGCTCAAGTGAGTCTCCGCCTCTGCCTCCCAAGTAGCTGGGACTACAGGTGCCCGCCACAATGCCCAGCCATTTTTTGGTTGCAGCTGTCATTGTTGTTTGCCGGGCCTGGGCTGGATTCAAACCCGCCAGCTCAGGTGTACGTGGCTGGCGCCCTAGCCTGTTGAGTCACAGGTGCCGAGCCCTAGGATTCTATTACAGTATTTACCTCCATGGCCTGCAAAAATTAATCTACTTCAGGCACTTCAGAGAATAACTACTGGTGTTCAACCTGTGGCCCATGGGCCATATGCTGATTTTGTGAGGACTTTTTTTGCTCATCTGTGGTGTTAGATATTAGGAAAAGTATGCATAGACTTTTTTTCCTAATTAGCTTTCAGCTTTTGTTAGTGTTTGTATATTTAATGTATGGCCCACCCAAGAGAACTCTTATTCTTCTAATGTGCAGCAGAGAGAACAAAAACATTGGACAGTCTTATTGCATAAAACACATTTAAATGATAAAAATGAGAAAAGATGATCATTATAAAAACAGCAATCAGGGCAGTGCCTGTGGCTCAAAGGGGTAGGGCGGCGGCCACATACACTGGAGGTGACGGGTTCAAACCCAGCCCCAGTCAAACAAACAAACAAACAAAACAACTGCAAACAAACAAACAAAAAAAAACCCCTGCAATCAGAAACCCTCTACCTTTGAGTATATTAATATACGCTAATATGTTCTCTAGTAAATTTCTCTGCCAAGTTCCTTAAGGAAGACAACATTGAATGAATATAAAAACCAAACAAACTTCATAAAACATGTTCTTTTTCAGGGGATGGGGGTATAGCGGTTAAATGGCTAACAGAAAACGTGAACTTGAGTCCAAGACAAATTCTGGACAAATGATGTTTTGTTAACTCTTGAATAGAAAAGAATGATTCAGTGATTAACATATTCCTACAATTCCTAAACTATATTAAGCTGTCTTCCCTATGTTTAGAATTTCCCTTAGAAAGCATTTAACTTTAGAAAAGGTCTTTTTCGTTAACAGTTTTCTTTTCTCTTTCCTGTAAACTATTTAAGAACATAACATTAAGAACGAGAGTTGGAATAAGACAGCCTACTCTGAGAACAGAGGATCTGAGATCTAATAAAAGGATTATATTCATAATACATCCAGAAGTATATGTGAGATCCATTCCAGCTCCCCCTTCCATAACAAACCTAAATGTTATCAATTCTATTATTTTGATAACTATACTTGATTATCCTTAATACTAAACAATAGGGAGATAACCAAAGCAAGCAAATTTGAAATGCTATTAAGTCTTTAGGTATAATATAATTTGCCAAAAAACCAAAGGCTAGCTTATAAACTAATCTGTTCTTTATTATTGAGGATCTTGATTTCAAAAAGTAGTTCAAAAACAACTAAAAGAATTAAATTCTGTTGCTTTATCAATGATTAAAATGTAATGCTAATATAAAAAGATTCACAATTTCAACAAAACTCTTGTTACAAAAATGAACAGCATTATTCAGCCAAAGCAGATGCTCTTAAGTGTACATATATATCAAATATTTTAGGGCATAATTGTACAGATATTGTTAAATATACAGCAACATAACATCATACAAATCAGAAGTCAGATTTTACTATTTGTTTTTAAAGTCAACCCAACTTGTGGTTAAGATTTTTTTTTTAAGTTCAAAAATAAACGAACCTATTAGTTAAACATATCTTAAAACTGCATATTTTAATACAATCAAGTCGAATGAGGTAATATATTCTTGAAAAGGCAATAACATATGTGCCTTGTAAAATAATATTTAGGAACAATTTAATGAACAGAAAATTCCAGGAGGAAGTAAATAAAATATGTAATGATACTTTTGTGATTACTGGGAAATGGAAACCATAGAAGTACTATAGAAGAAACTATAGGTTTTATTTAGCAATCATTAAAGAAAAGATAAATTTGAATACATACATCCAAAAATTTCTATGTGGCTTAAAAAAAAGCAATATAAATAAGTACAAGACGAATAAATTGGAAAAAATATTTGCAGCAAAAGCTAAAATCTATAAGATCAACACACACACACATATTTTTTAGAGACAGAGTCTCTCTTTATTACAGCGTCACAGGTCACAGCAACCTCCAAATCCTGGGCTTAAGAATCCAATTCCTGATTCTCTTGCCTCAGCCTCCCTAGTAGCTGGGACTACAGGCGCCCACCACAACGCCCAGCTATTTTTTTGTTGTTGTTGTTGCAGTTTGGCAGGGGCTGGGTTTGAACCTGCTACCCTTGGTATATGGGGCCGGTGTCCTATACACTGAGCCACAGGTGCTGCCCAATATGTATATGTTTTTTGAGACAGAGTCTCAGTATGTCATCCTTAGTACAGTGCTGTAGCATCACAGCTCACAGCAACCTCTAACTCTTGGGCTTAAGGGATTCTCTTGCCTTAGCCTCCCAAGTAGCTGGGACCACACAATGCTGGGCTATTTTTTTGTTGTTGCAGTTGTCATTGTTGTTTAGCCGGCGCGGGTTGGGTTTGAACCTGCCACCCTCAGTGCATGTGGTGGGTGCCGTAAGCACTGTGCTATGGGTGCCAAGCAACATCAATATTATAATTAAAAAATTGCGGCAAAAGACAAATGAATTAAACCATATGTAGGAAAGGAAACACAAATGATTCAAATTTTTGAGATGTCCACTACCTCAGTTAGAAAATGAGAAATAGAAACAATACTGAGATATCATTTTAACCTCTCAATTGACAAGACCAAGAAATTTAATATCACATCTTTGGCAAGAAAGTAAAACCGACATTTTCATGACATGTAAATTTGACTAATCTCTCTGGATGGCAATTCAGAAATAAGCATCCAAATTAAAAATGTTCATACCCTAAGCCTCAGTAATTTTACTTTCAGGAATTTATTTTATAAATGTTCTTTTATTCACATATGTAAACACATATATGAATATTTATTGTAGCACCATGTAATAATAAGAGATTGGAAACAGATGTCCATTATAGTGGAATTAAATTATGACTTGGTCATACAAAAGAATATTATCCCTGTATTCAAAGAATGAGCTGGCTCTCTACATTAATATGAAAGGTTCTTAAGATATTAAAATGTTCTTTAAAGTTATGTATAGGATGATATGGTTAGTGTGGTAGGAAAAAGGGACATAACCACATGCTTGTAGTGGTACTGAAGAGCTCTGTCACAACACTCAGTCTGGTTCCTTCCCTCTGTGGAGGGGAACATGGTGGCTGTAGACAGTTGTGGGATGAAGACTGGCTTTTCACTGTATATCCTTTTTAATTTTCTATCTTGAGAATGTACACACATTCTAATAAAACATTTTATTTAGTTACATGAGGCCTTATATTGAAACATACCCCAAATTATACTCCCCAGGAACAATTCTATTAAGTTAGGGGTCATGGAGTATTATAAGAAATACCCCTCAGGGCGGCGCCTGTGGCTCAAAGGAGTAGGGCGCTGGTCCCATATGCTGGAGGTGGCAGGTTCAAACCTGGCCAAAAAACTGCAAAAAAAAAAAGAAAGAAAGACAAAAACAGGCTCTGTGCCTGTGCCTCAGCGGGCTAAGGCGCCAGCCACGTATACCTGAGCTGGTGAGTTCGAATCCAGCCTAGGCCTGCCAAACAACAATGATGGCTGCAATCAAAAAATGGCCAGGTGTTGTGGTGGGGGCCTGTAGTCCCAGCTACTTGGGAGGCAGAAGCAAGAGACTCACTTGAGCCCAGGAATTGGAGGTTGCTGTGAGCTGTGATGCCACAGCACTCTATCCAGGGTGACAGCTTGAGGCTTTGTCTCAAAAAAAAAAAAAAAAAAGGAAGAAAGAAAGAAATAACCCTCAAAACAAAAAAAATCCCAGTAACTGCTTAAGAAAAGTTCACAATAAAAACTGAAGAAACAGGTTTGGCGCCCATAGCTCAGTGGTTAGAGCCAGCCACATGCCCTGGGCTGGTAGGCTTGAACCAGGCCAGGGCCTGCCAAACAACAATGACAACAACAACAACAACAAAAAACAGATGGGGATTGGGGCAAGTGCCTGTAGTCCCCGTACTTGAGAAGCTGAAGTAAGAGAATTGCTTAAGCCCAAGAGTTTGAGGTTGCTGTGAGCTGTGTTGCCACAGCACTCTAATCAGAGTGACATAGTGGGACTATCTCAAAAATAAAGAAAGAAAGAAAATAAATAAAAATTGAAGAAATAGGAGGAAAATTAAGAATTAAGAAATGAGACAAGAAGGAAAGGTTAAGAGACATGAAGAACAGAATGAAATGCTTATGTTTATCTATTAAGAGAGCCAAAGGAACAAAGCACGAGAAAGTGAATAACTGAAAAATAATGGGTTAAAAATCTTCTGAAATAAATGAATGACACTTATTTGCAGAAGTTAGTAGAGTCTAGCTCATGTTAAATAAAATCAAATCCACACCTGGACAAACCCTAGCAAAAGAGCAGAGCCCCAAAGACAAAGAAAAAAATTTCAAATACAACCAAAAGGGAAAACCAGATAAAGATAAGAAAAACAACAAGCAGACTGTACATCAAGAAGCAGAGGACAGTGGCATAACACTAATGATGATTTTAGTTAAATAGTCAATCTACAATTTTATATATTTAACCCAAACTGTTATTTCTCAGTGAGGACAAATAATTAATTTTATTCCTATTAAAGAACTATAGGACGTACCTCACTAAAATGAACATCGAACTTCAAAGAAATGACATGCAAGAAATAAAACAAATTTAAAATATCATAAGTATATTGGTAAATTTAAATGAGGACTATTAAAAAAAGACATTATTTAAGCAATTTTGGGGTAGAGTTTAAAAAAATATAGTGGAACTACAAGTATAATAGTGCTATTGTGGAAAATAAAGGGGAAGGATTAGAATTAAAGCTTTCTCACGAGTGCTACAAAAAACTCCAGTTACACATTTGTAGCTGAGGCAGCTGTCATCCTGGATAGAGTGCCATAGCATCACAGCTCACAGCAACCTCCAGCTCTTGGGCTTAAGTGATTCTCTTGCCTTGGCCTCCCAAGTAGGTGGGACTACAGGCACCTGCAGCAACACCTGGCTGTTTTTTTTTGGTTGTAATTGTCATTGTTTTTTGGCAGGCCGTGACTGGATTCAAACCCGACAGCTCTGGTGTATGTGGCTGGTGCCCTAGTTGTTTGAGCTACAGGTGCCGAGCCAAGTTTTGTACATTTATTAAGAAATAATCTGGGCGGTGCCTGTGGCTCAAAGGAGTAGGGTGCCAGCTCCATGTGGTGGGTGGTGGGTTTGGTGAGCCCCGGCCAAAAACCGCAGAAAAAAAAAAAAAAAAAGAAAGGAAGAAAGAATCTGACAAATGTCAGTAAAGTGTCTCGAAGAGGCAGCTTTTTCTAATTCATGATGTTTGGCTACAATTAATATACTGTTGAGAAGGACAGGCTAATTGTCTGTAGCAAAAATTTAAAGACATTGGGTGAGTGTGGTGGCTAATGCTCATGACCGTAGCACTCTGGGAGGCTGAGGCGGGTGGACTGCCCTGAGCTCACAGGTTGGAGATCAGCCTGAGCAAGAGCTAGACTCTGTCTCTAAAAAAATCGCTGGGCATTGTGGTGGGTGCCTGTAGTGTCATCTACTTACAAGGCCGAGGCAAGAGAATCACTTGAGCCCAAGAGTTTGAGGCTGCTATGAGCTATGATGCCAAAGTATATTACTGAAGGCAACAAAGTGAGACCCTGTCTCAAAAAAATAAAAAAATAATGAAGAAATCACTAGAAGACTAGAAATAGAATGCATCCAACTCAGTAGAGAAAGCAGAAGAAACAACAATAACAAAAAAATCGATCTGATAAAGAACAATAGTACGAAAAAGAGGCAAAGGAAAGTAAAGAGAAACCACAAAATAAGATGGTGATAGTCTAAACAATTATAAAACATATAAAAACCAATTAAGCTATTAAAAGACAGAGTGTTAATACTACACATTACATTTAATGAAAAAAATTCTAGCTATATGTCACTTATGAGCAAAGATGAAAAGACTGAAGTCAAATCTGAAAATCAATAAATGGTGTTTCTAATACCGTCATTTCTAGATCCACATCTAGTCCTAGATGGCTTCAATTTGTTCAGCATAGTTGCAAAGTAATGATCAGGCTTCAGAGAATTCTCACAGCCAAATTTTGCATAGCTGGCTTCCTCATTCAGGTTTTTGCTTAAATGTCAGCTCCTTTTTCTTGACAATCTAATATAAGTAAGGTGTTTTTCTTAACCACCCAATCTAAATAAAATCCCTTGTTATCCTCTATTATGAATCCTATTAATTTCCTTCACAGCATATTTAATTACAGATTATGTCTTAAAATTCCATTTCTTACAAAATCTTATTTAAGGTTTTACTGTAATGAAATCTAGGGAATTCCTTCTTAATATTTAACATGGGGCTGAAACCCTATTATTAAGGATTTGGAGATTGGATATAGGATTTAAAAGAGTAGAGAGTTACACATTGTTATCTGGCATGGGTTCTCAGGGAAAGGAGTGGTCTATGTCACAGAGTGTTGAATGACTGAAAGAACCTGAATGCTAATTCTAGACATTACTAATTAACTTCTGTCTTCCACTGTGAGTAACAGCTTCTGGTCCTATGCCTTTTTTTTGGGGGGGGGGCGGTACCCTTCCCTCCCCCCCTTTTTAATAATTCTGTGCCATTCCTCAGAGCATACTGGTTTTAAGCTATCCTTTTATCATTTGCTGTAGCATTTAACACAAATATAATTCCCTCAAAGACTAAAAACAAGAGGAGGATGTGGCACTCACTGATGCTAACCAACTAGGTACTGTAGAAATAATTAGTAGAAATTTGAGAATATTAAAAACCATCAGGCTGGGCACAGTGGCTCATGCCTGTAACCCTAGCGCTCTGGGAGGCCGAAGTGGGTGGACTGACTGAGTTAACAGGTTTGAGGCCACCCTGAGCCAGAATGAGACCTTGTCTCTAAAAATAGCTGGGCGTGGGCAGTGCCTGTGGGCTCATCCAGTAGGGTGGGTTCAAGCCCGGCTTCTGCGAACTGCAAAAAAACAGAAAAATAGCTGGGCCTTGTGGTGGGAGCCTGTAGTCCCAGCCACTTGGGAGGCTGAGGCAAGGGAATCACCGAAGCCCAGGAGTTGGAGGTTGCTGTGAGCTGTGTGACTCCACGGCACTCTACCGAAGGTGATAAAGTGAGAATCTGTCTCTACAAGAAAAAAAAAAAAAAAAAAATATATATATATATATATAGAGAGAGAGAGAGAGAGAGAGAGCGCGAGCGCGCGAGCTGGGTGTTGTGGCGGGTGCCTATAGTCCCAGCTACTTGGGAGGCTGAGGCAAAAGAATTGCTTGAGCCCAGGAGTTTAAGGTTGCTGTGAGCTGTGGTGCCATAGCACTCTACTGAGAGTGACCTACTGAGACTGTCTCAAAAAAAAAAAAAAAAAGAAATGAGATGAGTTCAATAAATGGAGTTTCCTCTTCTAGTCTGACCTCTAGACTCAATGCTGTTCAAGAGAACTCTCTGAGAAAAAATATAAAAGTATAAAAATACTTTACAATGTGCCTCAGGTCAGTCATAATCTGAAGAGATACTCTACAAAGTGCATCATCCAATATAATATGGTAGACATGTGGCTCAGCACTTGATATGTAGCTAGTGTTACTGTGAAATCTAATATTTAATTTTAATTAATTAGCCACTTGGGGCTACCATATTGGATAGCACAACATAAACCATGAAAGTATGTTTCCTTGAGACTTCAAAATCTTAAGGGAACCAGGGAATAGTATAAAGAAAAAAAAAAACCTGTATGTTTCTCTACAAGTTTATCCCAGACTGCAGTTTCTAAGAAACAACATGGACAAATATATCTAGATTTATCAGATTTATCAGTGTGAATCAAGCCAATTTACCTAAAATACTTATACTTGAGACTTCCCACATGTAGTATGGTAAGATAGGAATACTTACTAACTTCTCTGAGGAATTTGTGCAGATGACTGACAGATGGATGTGATACAGTAAGTGCTTAACAGATCCCATTTCCTTTGTCCTCTCATATTCATTGTTTCTTACATGACTAAACTATTGTCACATGCTGGCCAAGTGCCTGACCTGTTACTAATTTTGCATGGACAAAAGTAATTAATGTCAACTATTTGCAAAAATGTATTTTCGTTACTAAATTATATATTGTTAATATTTAATTTTTTTTTTTTTTTTTTAAGAGAAAACCTCAAGCTGTTGCCCTGGGTAGAGTGCTGTAACATCATAGCTCACAGCAACCTCCAACTCCTGCAATGCAGCTGTTGTCGTTTCGCTGGATTCGAAACCAGCTCAGGTGTATGTGGCTGGCGTTTTAGCTCCTTGAGCCATATGTGCAGAGCCAATATATTTAATTTTTAAGAGCCTGAACTTTAAAAATGTATTACTGAAAAGCAAAGCTTGTTCAACATTAAGAAAAAAAATTTCATAAACCAATCTTTAATCCTAAAACCATTGTTGTGAAATGGAAATAAATACTGGCTAGGCATAAAAACTAAAGATTATTCTCCTACAAAACTGCTTAATTTACTTAAGAAATAAAAATTAAAAGCAAAACTGAACTTATACCTGTTTTCTGCTTCATGGCCAGAAATGTGTCTTTAAAAATTTTGAAAAATATTATTGCACTTTCTATTAATATGAAATATCAACATAATCTAAGCCCGTAAGATGATTGGCTATCTCAAAGGTTTCTTTCAAAAACAAAATCTTCCATGTATCTGTTAGGTTGTTGAGCAGTATCTAGAATAAAATATGAAGCTGTTCATCAGAATCTGGGAACTGGTGGAAGTTAACCTACAACTGACTTTTCCACTATTATTTGAGGAGTTCCCCCCACCTTCATGCCACACAAAAGCAATCTACATTATACTGATGACTCTTAATTTTTAATTTCTATCCTACAACAAACAGTTGCCACTGGAGGTTGCCAAACTGTCTGTGACTGTCTCTCCTAGGTATTTTCAGATAGTGCCAAGGCAGTAATGTGTTAGGACTAATACAATTCTTTGTACCAATACTTTATTTGTTTCACTGTTGATTTAGACAGAAGATATAAAGGCAGATCTTCCAACTGGGTAAGCATTCTATTAAAAATTTAGGCTGACTACTTGAACCCAGGAGTTCAAGATCAGCCTGGGTACTATCTCCACTTAAAAAAAAAAAAAAGAAAAAAGAACAAACAAAAATTAAAAATTTAAATCTGTACACAATTTCTAAACACTTAACATTTTAATACTAATGAAGAACAACTTTAAGTACAAAATATTGCATAAATCCTTGGTCTAAAAAAATTTATTTAATTTGGTCTGTACTTTGGTCCTATTCTCTTACCCCATATGTTCTTTAATGAACAAAAAGTATTAACCACGTCAACTGATATAAGTAGGTAGATATCTGGTATTCATATTTACATAACTAGAAGCAAAGATCTTTTAAGTTATCATGACTTGGTAGGATTGAATGTATACACACAGAAATACAGCCAAGAAATAAATAATTCAGAACCAAAAATCTCCAATTTCTTATCTCTATTCCAATTAACAAACAACAAACCAAAGTACCTGTAAGATAACTTCTAGCCACCAAGCACTGAAATCAGAAGTATATATATTCAAGTGTCTATAAATCTCATGTAGTAAGGAATTAAATTAGGGAGGAAACCAGATTATTTCTGGACTGCCAACCCTCTGAACTTTAAGGCTTGGAGGTACTCCTTCCAGTAACAGATCACTTTAGGTCTCTACTTTTATTATTTATTCTTAGTGCAGTCACTTTGTTTTAAAGCTTAGTATTAATCACTGCATAACCAGGATGTCCAATATTACTCAATTGTGTCGCATACCAACAGGTTCCATGAGTCTGAAGTTTATTAGCATAATCCAAAATGTATGCTATACTGTTAAAGAAGGGCTTCTAAACCAACTACCCCACCTAAACACTGCTCTGAAAACAAAGTTATGAATTTATCGCTCTCCTAAGTTTTTTCTCAGTTCTGCTAAGTGAAAACACATTATCAATGTGTAACTGAATACTAGGTGTCCTATTATTCTACAAGTAAAAAAATCCCCGCAAAAACAAACAAACAAAATTAGAAGGAAAAAAGAAGGAAAGAAATCGCACATGCCCGCTGAGCATAGAAGCTCCACCCCCAAAACTCAGGACGAATATCTTTGCTAGTCATTTTAATATGATCTGCATCCTGGTCTGTCCTCATCCCACATGCATTGTTAATCTTGGAAAGCATCTCCGAACTCAAACTGGTTTAAAATGAAAAAAAAAAAGAGTCTGATGTATTGCTTATACATCCTGACTTCACAGAACGGAGGGTTGGGACTTGAACTACGTGTTCCTAAACGTGTGCTATCGGGAGTAGTAGAGAGAGGCAAAGGGAGCTCTGGGGGCATTAAAAAAAAAAAAAAGTAAAGAAAACTGAATTACAGGTCCTAAAGAACTTTAGGTCCTTACTTTAGAAATCTTCCCTCCCTGCTGCCCCACCCATCCCAGGAATCAGAAAACTCAGGAAAGGCTTAAGGGCGAGCGTGACTAGAGAGAACTATAAGGATTTTGAACAATTCGGCACAAGAAAAGGCTGCAAAAAGAAATGGGACGTAAGAAAGACGAATTCTGAGAGCTGGTCCTTGGGAGGCCTCCGGGATCCCAACTTTTGGGGGGAAAGCTGGAGCAGCCTGCAGCCGGGGGGCTGGGGGTGTGTGTGGGGCGGGGCGGGCCGCCCAGGTGTCGCAGCTAAGGCGCGAGGGTCCAGGCGATAGAAAGGCTGAGCAAACTAACCCGGTGCCCAGACGCCTCCCTGTCAGAAGAGGGTAGCGCCCGAGCGGCAGGGGTTCCTCCCCCTCCCCTTCCAACTCCTCACCCGGGCCGTAGAACTTGCTGCCTTTGGTCACGTCGAAGACTTTCCCATTGACCGCGAGCAGGATGCGCGGGGTCCGGGATCCGTCGTACTGGCGTAGCTGCTCCAAGCTGAAGTCCCGCTTCTTCATGCGAGGCAGAGAGGCGGCGGGGCTTTCCTCGCCCGCCCCGGCCCCGGTGCCCAGACCCCGCCGCCCCCAGCGCACCCACAGCCGGTAGGCCCCCAGCAGCACCAGCGCCACCAGCGCCACGTTCAGCAGCATTTCCCCGCCCCCAGTCAGAAGCGCCAAAGCCGCTGCCGCCCAGCCTCCCCCTTCTGCTGTTGCTCCCGCGCTGCCCGGGCTTTCGCTGCTGCCGTCGCTGCTGCTCTCACTGCCACTCCCCAGGGTGCCTAGCTTCACGTCCCCATCACCCGCCGCCATCACTGCCCGCCAGCGCCTTCCTCCTCCTCCCCGCCCCCTGCCCTCCCCAACCCTACGGTCTGCCCCGCCCAACTGGGGCCTCCCAGCCAATAACGTGAGGGGAGGAGGTGGGGTCAGGCCGGCTCCTGATTGGGTGTTGACGCGGTAACGTTGTCTCGAATCTCTCCCTCCTCCTCCCTTCTTTCGCAGGCCGCGCTCTAGCGCGACGCCCCGCCTACTTAGCCCCACACTCCCCTCTGCTCTCCCCTCGCCTCCTCCTGGAGAAGTAGACGAAGGGGGCGGGTCTGAGGAATAGATGTTTTGCCGGCCGCGCGCGCGCGTACCCTTCCTCCCCCCCCACCCCCCGCCACACAGGCCGGGGGAGGCCACAGCGCGTGCGCGGGTTTCAGAGCGCCACGCGTTCTCCTTTCCTCAGTAACCCTTGCGGGCGGCAAGCTCCGCCCAATTCCTCGCTGTGCGCGTGCGCCCCGGAATCGCTTCCTTTCCCAGGCCTGGGTTCGCGTCAGCAAACTTCTACCTCTTACCTCTGGCTGCGCCCGGTGGCTTCATGTGCGTTCAAGCGGCCCGCGGGGGCGCGCCCGAAGCGCCTGGCTGAGATTCCTGGCAGGTGGCTTGTGCGCGACACGGTTTAACTGCAAGCTCAAACTGTTGAGGGGAATCTCTTCTCCTTCAGCGCCGCCGCGCTTGTCGGAAGCCAGGAGCGTAGGCGCGCAGACGAGGCAGCCCTGAGAAGTTTGGGCGACTAGCTGGCGTCCTCGCAGTAGAGACAATGTACCGAGCCTCACTGGGGATCTTTGGTGTCCGCAGTCTCCGTGCCACTTCGCTGACCCGAGCAGTCACTCCGCAGTCGTTTTGGTCAGGGCTACTACTTTTGTGGAATTTTTTAGACTAAAAGTCTTTGTCTTGAATGATAGTCTCTGCAGCAGTCGGGTAGTGGGGTAGGTTAGTGGTACCATTACCATTACTGCTGAATGGTAGTGCCCATTCAGCTTTATTTACAGGTTGTTTTGAGTCACTGGGACGTTTTTAGCCTCTCAAATCCTTAAAATTTTGGCGTAAATGTGACCTCTGAACCCTCATTCTGGGCACTCCCACCTTACGCACTCATTGGACGTCCTGCCGCTCTAGTCTGTTTTTTTGTGTCTTCTAATTCTTCCCGCATCACCTATCTGGTTTGATGAGTGAATGAGGGTGTATCAAGGGAGTGGCCCGTTTTCTTTTAATTTTAAGGAACGGATGGGTTGGAGGACCGGCGTGGACAAGCAATGGGGGGTTATGGTATGAGCTTATTAGGGTGGCCCATTCTGGTTTTAAATGAAGAGGCGCTAAGTCTGGAAAACTAGGTTGTAGTCTTTAGTCTCAAAGAATAGGTTTGGGCCTTATATGGTTAGTTTTGGAGGAGCCACTAAAGATATTGATGAGGCAAAACTAGTGGTGGAGTTAGAGCAGGGGTTGACAAACATTTTCTGTAAAGGGCCAGTTAATATTTTAGGCACTATGGACCATAAGGTCTCTGTCCCAACTGTTCAACTGCGTTGTGATGAGAAAGTAGCCATAGATCTTAAACAAATGAAGTGGCTGTGTTCCATTAAAACTTTATTTATGGATATTGACGTTTAATTTTAGGTGTAATGAAGTCTTTTAATTTTTTTCAATGATTTAAAAAATGCAAAAACCATTATTTAGCACTTTGGAGGTGCAAAAGAAGTCTGCAGGCCCTACTTTACTGACCCCTGCATTAGACGTACTTTCTGGGGGCAGAGTAAACACAAATCCGTTGGGATTAAGTAAGGTGGGATTAAGGCCATACCACCTATCCTCCAATACAGAACACTTTTGGAAGTAAAAGAGGGCAGTATTTATAATTATACCTGGAGAACACAGGTAAAATCAGATTATCTTAGGCAAACCTAGAGGAATAGTCACCCTAAAATTAAGGTTTAGGAGAGTCAGAATTGCTTTAGGTCTTGGTAACAGAAAATGGAAGTGCCAATGATGGAATTAGGAAGATGAAGAAGAAACTGGTTTGGGGGAAAAGATAGCTTTAGCAGTCCCAAGCATTTCATATAATTGGGATATCATAGGAAGGAAGCATCACCAGAAACTTCAGAGCAGGCCCCTTCTTGTATGTCTTTGGCTAGAACTGGGTCACTAGCTACCCCTAAGGCAGTGATGATGAGAATGGAGCTACCATGGTTGCTTAGTGTTTGACTTGGCTTTTGGCAGTTCTTACGCAGAACTGTGCATTGCTGGACATGAGCATCTTCCCAATACACGTCTCTAGCACACACCAGGGACTGTGACACAGAAAAATAACCCTCTTTTCTCTCCACCGTCTCCCATTGGAGCAGCAATGGTTGACAGCTACCAGCTTAGACTATCAGGATTTAACCTTGGAGCTAGATTTTGGGTGTCTAGGTTTCTTTTCCCTGATTGGTTTGGAAGGAAGAGAGGAATTGGACAGTATCGAAGTTCTCTTATCAAGGAAGTGGGTTAGGGAATGTTGGGTAGCCAACTAACATTACCTGCCATGCAAGTAAGAAAGTTTTATATCTTTTTTTTTTTTTTTTTTTTGTGACAGGGACTTACTTTGTCATCCTCAATGCAAGCTCTTAGGTTTAAGCTATTCTCTTGCCTCAGCCTCTGGAGTAGCTGGGACTACAGGCGCCCACAACAACGCCTGGCTATTTTTAGAGACAAGGTCTCTCTCTGGCTCAGGCTGGTCTGGAACCCATGAGCTCAGGTAACCTGCCTGCCTTGGCCTCCCAAGTGCTAGGATTATAGGCGTGAGACACTGCACCCAGCAGAAAGTTTTGTATCTTTGATAAGATAAATGTTTTGCCTGCACAATTGAAACCTGTCCCTTTCCCTAACTTTTTCTTTGAAGTTTCTAAGCAGATTATTTTCATTGTAGACCCCCTGAACTGTTCTACTTGGAAGTTCTTCCTGTTTTCCACCCTAAGAACAGTCTCTCCCAGTCGGAACACTCTCTCCTAATAATGACGTTCCTTCTTTGTATACTGCAGTAAGTTTCCAGTGGTGACTTGCTTTTAATCTTTCTCTGTTTCATTCATTCATGAAAGGATTAGTCTTTGTTCTGATTGCCTTTGCTCAATGTAAAGAGGATAACTCAGAAAGCTCATTTTGCACTTACAGGCTGCCATAGATCCCTAGACAGCTTTCCTGCCTTCCCCTTCTGCACGTGACAAACAGTCCTTTAGATGCCCCCTATTATGGTGATATGTTTCTGCTTATGATACCTCGTCTCATGCCCTATGCTTGTTAGTTTAATTCCCCACTCCAGGTCTTCACACTTGCTATTTCCTCACTAAGAATATCCTCCTTTCTCTTTTCCAACCATCTAAATTCTGTTACCCTCTGATTCTTTCTCTAATTCTGTCTTGCCAAGCATCTTTTATCAGCCCATACTGATCTTTATTTTTTTTTTTAATATAATGATCTTCCTTTAAATTTCCATGGATTCCTTGATTATACCACCCATTTTGGTCTTTTATTTTATAGTCTTGGCTATCACATTTGCAGCTGTCCTCTGAATCCCAAGATTTCTCCTTTGCCCCTGTAGATGCTCTTTTTCCTACTTCTTCCTAACTTTTCCTTTTTATATCCCTACCTTTCCTAGTCGTCATCTACAAGCATGTGTCATCAACGTTCTTTTCTCCTATTGTTACTATTTTTCCCCTGACACTTTATTGCTTACTGATTTACTTGTCATCTCCAACTTATCTCTAGCCATCAAATATTTCCATTTATTTTCCCACACTCATAGTAGACTTGGATTTCCCTTTGGACTTCTCCTTTGACCTCAAGCATGGCCAATGAAATGTGATTGGAAATGACCTGTAGTATTTCCAAACAAAAGCTTTAAGAACCTATGCACATTTGTCATGTTCTCTTTACTTTTTCCACAGTGACAGAATATTTTGGGTATCTATTGCTCCATAACAAAACACCCTAAATCCTAGTAGTTTAAAACAGTTGCCAATTCATTACCTCTAATGATTTGTGAGTTGAATGGGCTCATGGGCTCAAAGGACAGCTGACAACTGTTCCTATAATTCTTTGTGATTCTAGTAGGTATTATCTGGGAGTGGGATAATTTGGAGTCTCAAGTGGGTTACTAGAATGTCCAAGCCTTTCTTCTTCCCCATGTTCATACAGGGATTCTCTTCTTCATATGACTTTAGCAAAGTAGCCTTACTTTTTACACAGTGGCTCAGGACTTTCAAAAGTACAAAAGCAAAAATTTCCAGTTTTTTTTTTTTTGAGACAGAGCCTCAAGCTATTGCCCTGGGTAGAGTGCCATGGCATCACAGCTTACAGCAACCTCCAACTCCTGGGCTTAAGCGATTCTCTTGCCTCAGCCTCCCAAGTAGCTGGGACTACAGGCACCCACCACAAAGCCCGGCTATTTTTTGGTTGTAGCTGTCATTGTTTGGCAGGCCTGGGCCGGATTCGAACCCGCCAGCTGGTGTATGTGGCTGGCGCCTTAGCTGCTTGAGCTATAGGCACCAAGCCTCCAGTTCTTTTTGTCTTAGGCCTGGAAATGACACATTCTATTTGTAGAAGCAATGACAGGGCCAGCTCAATTTTAAGGAGAGGGGAAATAAATTCTTTTTTTCTTTGTAGAGACAGAGTCTCATTTTATTGCCCTCAGTAGAGTGCCATGGTGTCACATAGCTCACAGCAACCTCCAACTCCTGGGCTTAGGCGATTCTCTTGCCTCAGCCTCCTGAGTAGCTGGGACTACAGGCGCCTGCCACAACGCCTGGCTATTTTTCTGTTTTGCAGTTCGGCCAAGGCCGAGTTTGAACCTGCCACCTTTGGCTGGTGCCCTACTCGATGAGCCACAGATACCACCCGGGAAATAAATTCTTGATAGGGGTTGTGGGAAGAGTGACAAATAATTTTTCCAGCAATATTTCAGATTGTCCTGGCTTCCATCAGCCAGAGTCTCACAGTCAGGATAAAGTGGAAAAAAGCTCCCAACTAACACACACAGTCATGTGAACGAGAAATACATCTATGCTATTCTCAGTCACTGAGGTATCTGGGATGACTTCATATCAGCTTTTCTCTACTAATAAAAGACTTAGTACTGGAAATATGGTACTGCCACAACAAAAATCTAAAATATAAGGCATTATCATATATAAATATGTTACAAATAGTAGCAGTTGGTTGTTAGGCAGCATCCAGCTCTGACTCATGATATTCAATAAATATTTTCTTTTTTTTTGAAACAGTCTCACTTTGTCATCCTTGGTAGAGTGCCATGGTGTCATAGTTCATAGGAACCTCAAGCAATCCTCTTGCCTCAGCCTCTGTAGTAGCTGGAACTACAGACACCTGTCACAACGCCTAGCTAGTTTTTAGAGATGGGGTCTTTCTCTGGCTCAGGCTGATCTAGAACTCCTGAGCTCTGGCAATTCACCTGCTTCAGCCTCCCGGATTACAAGTGTGAGCCATGGCACCTGGCCAATAAGAAAGACTTTTTCTTTTCTTTTCTTTTTTTTTTTTTTTGCAGTTTTTTTTTTGGCTGGGGCTGGGTTTGAACTGGCCCCCTCCAGCATATGGGGCCAGCGCCCTACTCCTTTGAGCCATAGGCGCCACCCAAGAAAGACTTTTTCTTACAATTCTTCGTTTTAGGAGAAAATGCTTTTTCCCCCCATATTAGATGTTTCTTGAAATATGGAGGGGGTACCACTAACATAATGCTTAATACTCTATTCCAGTGCTACCAGTGAGTTTTTTGATATATAAGTTTGGTATAGGTATAGCACACTTTCTTTCTCTCTCCTCCTCTTCTCTTGGGAGCCATGCTTCCTATAGAAAATGTGCTTCTCCTCTGCTAGCTCATACCACAAGTTTTAAGGGGCTTGTCCCTGCCAAAGGAGGCTTAGGGAACTGAAGAGCATAACCTCTATGGGGAAAGTGGAACTAAAGTTTGGGAACTAAGTTCACTTTCAGGGAGTGACAAAACCTGTTGTTTGAATTTTAAGTCACAAGGGCTTTAATAATTTTGGACTTTAACACAAAGTTGGTACTGATTAGCCACAATTTAGAAAAACAAAGTGATTTAGTCTTGGAACTTTTTATTTCTCCCTGGAAAATTTATATTGGGAAAGGATCAAAAAGCAAATTGGGAACATGTCATTGGTTTGTATTAACGTATTTGGTCATCTTGTAGAAATTCTGATAATTAGACAAGCTGACAGGACATAAATTGAGATGGCAATAGAACAGGTCTGTACACAGCCTTGAGTACAGAATAACATTGGAGTTGATGTCATTGATGTAGTGTTCTGACCTATTTAGGGCATTCTGGGGACAAAAATCTATACTAGTTTCCCCAGTAAGTCCTTATGAAAGAGTTGAACTCAATATTGGAGAAGTGGTCTCGTAAAGATGGAAGGACTACTCTAATTGCTGACTTCTCACCTAAGTTAATATCCTTATCCTACATTAATCTCAATGGATAAGCCCAAAGGGTTAAGGCAATGGTTTTTACACTTTTTTGCTGACAAACTCCTAAAATAATCTTTAAGTTGCAAAAAAAATTTAAGTTTTTTTGTTGCAGTTTGCCTGGGGCCAGGTTCGAACCCACCACCCTTAGTATATGGAGCCGGCACCCTACTCATTGAGCCACAGGCACCACCCAGTATAGTTTATTTTCAAAATGTTATTTTATAAAGTACTATTATTGCTGGGCAGTAAATATGAAACATCAGAAGAGTGAAGTTTAGGAGAAGGAAAATTGCTCTATACTCTTTAAACAGTTGGTTCTCCAAGATATGCTATCACCAGAGTTTCACAGAAGTGGAATAAATACATTAAAGGCTGACACTAAATAAGTAAGGCTTGCTATTCTGTTTCTTCCTATAAGTTACCTAGCTTGCTAAGCCTTGGTTTTAACATTCATAAAACCTAGGGGAGCAGGTCCACCA
>CAUYON010165450.1:0-11258 GCA_963573935.1 Arctocebus calabarensis
TTTTTTGAGACAGAGCCTCAAGCTGTCACCCTGGATAGAGTGCTGTGGCATCACAGCTCACAGCAACCTCCAATTCCTGGGCTCAAGCGAGTCTCCTGCCTCTGCCTCCCAAGTAGCTAGGACTACAGGCGCCCGCCACAATGCCGGCCATTTTTTGGTTGCAGCCGTCATTGTTGTTTGGTGGGGCCGGGCTGGATTCAAACCCGCCAGCTCAGGTGTACGTGGCTCGCGCCTTAGCCCGTTGAGCCATAAGCGCTGAGCTGGATTTTTATTTTTTGAAACAGAATCTATGTCACCCTCAGTAGAGTGCTATGGCATCACAGCTCATAGCAACCTCACAGCAGATCTTGGGCTTAAGCGATTCTCTTGCCTCAGCCTCCCAAGTAGCTGGGACTACAGGCACGTGCCACAACACCAAGCTATAGAGCTTGCAAATTCTTATTTCCTTTAATCTGCACAAATAAACACCAGAGATCCTCAAAGGGATGTTAACATCCTCATGACTCTTTTATTTCATTGAATTTAAGATGCTGTCAAGTGTAAAGATGTATTTACCACTGAGAAAAAAAGACGCCAAATAAAAGTATATGTCATGGGTTGTAAATTGTATCCTGACTTCAAAATATTTGTTTCAAAACACAATACTTACTAGACCAAATGAATTACATGAAGAATAGTGCGAAACAGTGGAACAAACATTGGGATCTATTTCCTATTGTGGCATGGCAGCTAAAGGAAATCTTGGGCGAGGTGATTAAGTTCTCTGGACTTCTGTTTCCATATCTATATGAAGGTTTTGGACTAGGTGAGCTCTTAGATTTCTTTTAGCCATGACATTTCATGTTCACCAAATTGCTGTCACTCAAACCTCACTTCTCTTCATCTCAGTGTCGAGATGACACTCCAGTTCCTCCTCTCATCACATGACTTGAATGACTCCAATAGCCTCTTGCCTCATCTTCCTCCAACTTTGACCCCTCCAAACCACTTCCCATCATTCCCTTGCACTCACCCTACAGAATGTTGAGGCCTCAAACATAATTGTTGTCACAGAAAAATAATATACAGGTGAAAGTTGTGTTATTTGTTGGTTACAAAAGAGAGTGCACCTCAAGGAAAGGAAAGATTATTTTGAGTCCAAGAAGTCATAAGCTAGGGCTTAAGTTTAAATTCTTAAAATATGCACTATAAAATAAGCAGTTCTCTAGGCAAGATGGGTCTACTCCTTTCATTGACCTGCCCTTAGGCCTTCAGGAAAAAGCAGAAGGAAATCTAGGAAGTTAATTGAATGAAAGTAAACATTTTCACTGGAGACAGACTATGCAAAGCACAGCATCCCTCAAGATCACGTGTGATAACTCCATCACTCATTTTGGATACAAAACCATAGGAAATGACTGGCGTCCGACCTTATGGCAATTAAAGATGATCTGACCTCGAAATGTGTTCCCATCTCTAATTATTCTATGGCTACTTCTTACCAAGATGGTCTCTGTCTCAACCTCCACACATGGATGAGATGATATAATGACTTATTTGGTCAAAGAGCACAAATAAGGCAGGCCAGGCAGTTACTCTTCAAACAGCAATTTTAGTTGTACAACACATAAAGTCTAGCAACATTTACAGGACAACTTTGAGTGTCTGTTGGCTTGTCTTCAACTGGGAAATTTAACCATAATGTCACCATAAGATTGGCTGGGACCAGTAATATTTAAGAAATGGGTTGTTCTTGCATCCCCTAGGCTTGGGCCTCTTGCTCCATCAGAACTTGGTTGTAGATGAATGGCCCCCAAGTCACCAGCCTTTAGCAAGTTGTGTCCAGGTGGAGAGGCAGGAGGTGTGAGCAAGGGAGGATTCTATAAAGACACAGTGTGTGGGGCAGTGGCAGCCGACATTCGCAAACATTCATGCATCTGATGGGGGCTTTGCCCTTCATGGGGTGTTTTCCATTAGCCTGTTGCAACCACCTATGGGGAGGCTGATTCAATATTCACAGTAATGGGGTGGGGTGAGGATAGGAGTAGGCAGGGTAGGGGGAAAGAGATCTCTCTTATTGCTAAGTGAACAGAAGGGTGCTATTTTTCTTCCTAGAGTATTTATCTCATGGGTTTCTGGGTGTGTTGTGTGTTGTTATTTTTATAAGTTTGGAGATAAGGAAGTCAATTCCAGTACTCTCTTTTCAGGAAAACCACTCTTCCTAAGTGGCAGCATTATGGGGAGGGGTGGGTATGTAACCTCACTCTGGGCCAGCCACAAATGGTGATTTTTAAAAAGTGATCTAGCCCTTGCTCTCCAATATTTGTAGTAACCCACCCTGATGAATCCTTTTAAGCAATGGAGACACCCTTGTCCCACACTGGGGCTCACATAGCTGACCTCAATGAATCTGACAAGCAGAGAAGTTGCTTTCTTGACCCTCTCAGGAAGCCAAGAGTAGTTCATGCAGATGAATGGATACAGAGCAATGCTATTGCCCTTGGAGATGGTTACAAGCAGCTGGTGTGGGTTTGCAAGAGCAGAAGAAACTCTTGATGAGTTCCTTCCCTCTACAGATGGACTGGGGCCAGCCGACACAGACGATGGAGTAGGGCCGTGGAGGAACTCCATTCCACTGGGAGGAGGGGAGTGGGTTGGAAAAATGGAGGAAGCAACTGTCCTAAAGAGGCAGCTGGCTCCTCCCACCTGCTGAGGGCTGAGAGGGGCTGTAGTGGTGGGCTGGAAAGCACAGCACTAAAAAGGGCTTGGCCCTGCAGCAGTACAGCTGAGAGGGATGGAGGGAGAAGCAGCGCTTGAAATGGCCTTCATTCAGCAGTGGGGCAGGGGGTGGCTGGCACAGGAGGAAGGACAGTGCCCAGGAGGCCTTCTCCCTGCAGGGGAGTTGAGAACGGTTGAGGGTGTGGAGACCAGAGGCTGGCAGCAGACATATAAAACAGTTAATCCAAGGTGGGCCGAAATCAAGGTTCAGGGGTTCCATGCACCATTCTATCAGCCTATCCAATGCCCACCACCCACACCCCTAGATCTTCCCCTGCTGGTCCCAGGTGTTTAGTGCCATGTGTCCACACAAGACTGCTCATGGGAGCAGCCAGGGATGCCTTTTCTGTTGAAATGTAGCAACCATTGTGCTGCAGCACTACTATCCTGACAGGGGCCTACCCTATAACTCTGTGAACAAAGAAGGATGAGGGCTGGGTAAATAAGCCTCCAGGAAACACTGAGACCATAATTTTTGGATCCCTGGTGATCTGATCACTCCACCTCTTTTTCTCCTGGTCGATTAAATCTTGGGTCTTAAGTCTACGTTTTTTCCTAGCACCTGAGTGATAAAGGACTATGATTATAAACACTGGGATTCATAGAGGACCAGTTAAATACCTAGCTAGGCTGGACCAGGAGATGGGACAGGAGGTTGTATGAGGTTGTTGTAAACAGTATCACTCGATGTTTTCCCTTTCCTAAGGCTAAATTGTTTCCCTAGCCCCAAATTTCAGCAACCTTACAGATTAAGGGAAAAAAGTAACTTCTTCATACAACAAACAGGGGATATATATGCATTCATAAATACAGGGCTTTAGGGAAAGGCTAAATGTAGTGTGGTGGGGGATCACTGGGAATGTCTACAGCAGTCAAAGGGGAAAATCAGAGAAAAGCGGAGAAAGACAAACATAAATGTAGTTAGCTTCACAAAAGTGGGGGAGAATATAAAAGCAGCAAAATGGATGGCAGGTATGTATGTATGAGACAGAGGGAACAACAAAGAAGCCACCTTAGGATAGACAGGGGTCCAAAGGAGAGAAGGGAGGTGTGGTCTGAAATTTGTCTCTGAAGCCAAACCACCAATGAAGTCTATTTTCTCTGATGCTTCTTTAGAATTAGTTCTCCTAGAACTTAATGGCACCATGAGCATTCTCACTTGACCAGCCCTTAGGCTTCCTATAACCAAGCTCTGGGAACCAGATACTCACTGGGTTTCCCACTTTGTCTTGGCTGCCCACAAACTCAGGGCCCATGTCAGCACTTGACTGCAGAAACTTTCTTTCCAATTCCTCTCTATGCCTCTGATTTCTCTGATTTCAGTTTGTACTGTCCCATGCTTTTAGTGGTGATCTTATTTGAAGGTGGCCTAAAAGTCATTTTTGGAAGTAGACTGGGCATAAATTCTAAATACAGAAATGAGATAAAGTGGATTAATCTAATGGGCAGGAGAGAGGGAAGGAGGAATGCATGAAGAAAGGAGGGAAAAACAAGATAAAGTGAGAAGCAGAGGCAGCAACTGGCCCAGAAGCAGTCTGCAATGGTGACAGGTGGTAGCTTATAGACAGTGAACATGACACAGATAGAAGGGTGGAGCTCCAGTTCCTAGGCTCTGGCCTACTTCTCTGCTCTCCCATGATTTTCCTGTTCCCGGGAAGTCCTAGCCTTACCCTAGACCACCCCAACTTACAGGGAGGGTTATCCTGAACTCCCCGCCCCCACCCATGTCTAACTCTGCTGTACCCATCCTGAGTCTCTTCAGCCCCTATTTGTTGGCAGGTTCAGAGATAGTTGACTGTGGCTCACCTGCTCCCACCATTTCTAAGAGAACTCCCCACCCCAGCCCTCTTGAGTGAAGCACACGGCCTAGTTCTGGGACACAAGGAAAGGAGACAGATAACAGACAGTCATGGAGGATCCAAACGTACAAGGGACTTCGCAGGGAGGGCAATGAAAATACCTCGCCCCTGCGTGCACACACACAGGCACACACTCTCTATCCCTCTCTCTCACACACAATGCAGACAAGATGCTCCACAAATACCAGACAGGCCTGTGGGACAGAGTTGAAGGGAAGAAGGTGGTTGGTGGTGGGGTTTGGGATTTGTGTGTGTGGAGAAGTGGCTGTGTGATGACACAGAGAAGGGGTCGTCAGGGGTTACTGTCGTGGCTTTCCTCTGTGTCCACGCTCACCGGAGGGAGGCCGCCATTGTCATTGAGCCTCTTGGCCCTGTAAGTCTCATAGTGGATGTTGTGTGTCACTTCCTTGAGGTCCTGGAGGTGGGTCCTGAAGGACACAGGGTGAGAAGGAGGATGCAATTAGGGATAGGAAGAGGTGGTGGTGACAAACATCTGAGGCTACTATGTTGCTCTGATGGACACTGGACTCGACGATTGGGACCCACTCCCAGGAGCCAGTGATACTTCACATGCCCTTCTGCTCTGGAAGGAGACAGGAGTTGGAACTGGGCAGAAAGCTTTGTCAAAAAGATCCAGAGACTCAGAAAGTGAATCCGAGCAGATGGTCCTTGCCCCAAAATAATTTAACGTGCCATCCAGGCTGAGGGTTGGGGAGGCATCTTACCTGATGACAAAGTCTCGAAGCAAGGCAAACTCACAGTGGTTGAGGTTTTCCACTATGAAGAAAACAAAACAAAACAAAACAGGTGGCCATTTCATTAATGCAGTAATACCCAGGTGGTGAACTTCTGTTCAGGTTACAGAGGTGTTTTGGAGAGAACCAAGGGTTATTCTGTAACCCTTCCAGAGGTTTGCTCACTTTTATGCACTGGATTTTTTTTTTTTTTCTGAGACAGAGCCTCAAGCTGTCACACTGAGTAGAATGCTGTGGCATCACAGCTCACAGCAACCTCCAACTCCTGGGCTCCACCTTCCAAATAGCTGGGACTACAGGTGCCCGCCACAACGCCCAGCCAGTTTTTGGTTGCAGTTGTCATTATTGTTTGGTGGGCCCAGGCTGGATTCGAACCCATCAGCTCAGGTGTATGTGGCTGGCCCCTTTGCCATTGAACCACAGGTGCCAAGCCATGCACTGGATTTTATTCATTGAACTAATGTTTATTAAGCAGCTACACTTGGCACCATGCTGTTCTAGACTCTGGAATTATAGCTAAGAGGGACTGTTATTTTCCCCATTTTTATAGAAAAGAAAACTAAAACACAGGGAGTGTAAGAAATTTGCCAAGGTCTAAGACACAGCTCCTGTGTTTTAGTTTATAATCTGACTACAAGAAAGTAATGCACATAAAAGGTCATGCACTACAGAATTAATCCAATGTAGATTAAGTACCTAGTATTAGCGAATCACTTGTCAAGGACTGTGGGAGCACAACGAGGATTAAGACAGGAACTCTTTATACTCGTAATCTAATGAGTGAGACATATTCTCAGAGGTAATTCCAATTTAAGGCAGATGATAAGAAAATGCCATAAAAAAAATCCCAACATGGGCGACACCTGTGGCTCAGTGAGTAGGGCGCCGGCCCCATATACCGAGGGTGGCGGGTTCAAGCCTGGCCCCGGCCAAATTGCAACAAAAAAATAGCTGGGCATTGTGGCGGGTGCCTGTAGTCCAGCTACTCGGGAGGCTGAGGCAAGAGAATCACCTAAGCCCAAGAGCTGGAGGTTGCTATGAGCTGTAACGGCACGGCACTCTACCAAGGGTGACAAAGTGAGACTCTCTCTCTCTAAAAAACAACAACAACAAAATCCCAACAAAGGGTAAAAAGAAAATGAGGCACTGTAAGCCTATGGGATGATCTCAAGTTTGGGAATCAAAATATCTGAGTCTGAAATCCAAGTTTCACCACTAAAAAGTTATGTGACCTTGGGTCAAAGCACCTAACCTGTCTTGAGATTCCAAGGCCTCAGCCGCTTACAGGCTTACATTCTGAGCACAGGAACCTGTGCCCCACTCCCCTTGTAAGGTTATCATATTGAATGAGACCATTAAAGTGATTCTTTGACAACTTTCAGAACCATCAAGAACTGCCCAAGGTCATAACCATTCATACCAAAATGGAAATGGTAACATCTGAACAGCCCTTCAGATCTCAACCCCCTTTTCTGGTTTTCCCCGCCCCTTCTAATTTCTCCGTGTTCTAAATTCCTTTGAATCGCCAAGTCAGTGCTAAATTGATCTCATTGCTTTCTGCCCATATCATCTTCTCAATGAGACTGTAAGCTCCATAAGGGTAGAATCTGGCTGGCATTCACGTTTATATCACGTGTATATATGTGCTCTGACCCGTTATTAAGATGCTTAATAAATGGTCACTGGATAATGGATCAGTGGCCATTATATAGCCACTATGTGTTCTTCCAGAAGATGCACTGAATTACCTTCAATGATCCCCCAGGGAGTTTTTCTGCCGAGGACCCTCTTGCCATTCACTTGGTACTCCTTGTCACTTCCCACCACAGCGAAAGGCATACTCTCCTGCTGTACAGGGGCAGAAACACAAACCAGACACGCGTGCACCATCATTCTCCTACAACCCGGGCATCCCAGGGCAGGGCAGCACACAGTCCTCCAACCTTGACTCACACATTTCTTTTCCCTTTTTTGAGACAGAGTCTCACTTTGTCTCCCTCTGTAGAGTGCGGTGGCGTTGTAGCTCACAGCAACTTCAAACTCTTGGGCTCAAGCGATTCTCATGCCTCAGCCTCCCAAGTAGCTGGAACTATAGGCACCCACCACAACATCTGGTTATTTTTCAGAGATGAGGTCTCACTCTTGCTCAAGCCAGTCTCAAACTTGTGAGGTCAAGCAATCCACCTGCCTTGGCCTTACAAGCATAAGCCACATGCCTGGCTCCGAGCCACACATTTCTGATGCTCGCTCAGTGACATCACTGGTGGTAAGGCTCTGTCTCTTGAAAACAGCACTGGATGGTCAGGAGGTCAGGAAGCCAATGCAGATTGCACCACTGCCTGGCTGCCTAGTCCCAGTTAAGTCAGCTTCTCTTCAACTGTAGAGCATTTCGTACTTTCACAATGCCTCAACACACATTTTTTTGTTGGTGTTGTAGATGTACAGATGTGAGGTCACTGTGCTGCCCAGGCACTTCTGGGTTCAACTGATCCTCCTGCCTCAGCCTCCCTAGTAGCTGAGACTATAGGTACCTGACACTGTATCCAGCTCACGTGTCTTGCTTGATCTGGAACCACCCTGAGCTAGCTAGGACAGACAGACCTCTCTCAAACAATACCCCCCCAAATAACAGCCAGACCCACTGATGCTTTACACCTGCTGTCCTCAACTCCCGGTCTGTACATCACCATGTGAGCTCCCTGCCCCCTCCTGCCCTCATCACGAAACCAGTCCCTGATGCCAAAAAGTTTCTGTCTGTTCAGTGCCTGTTAGGAACCAGGGCACACAGCAGGAGATGATAAATCGGCAAGCAAGCGAAGCTTCAGTTGTATTTACAGGTCCCCATGGCTCGCATCACCACCTGAGCTCTGCCACCTGTCCCATTATCCTGCCACCCTCATCCCCCATCCATGGTAAAATTGCCTTCTAAGAAACTGGTCCCGGCTGCCAAAAAGGTTGGGGACCACTACTTTACACCATTTCCCATGAAACCTACTGGCAGATACCCACGCCCACTGAACTCCCAGAGCTCGAGGCCACTTTACAAAATGTGTGAGCCCCTCTGCTATTTCTATTCACCCACTGTAACCAAACATCTCACTTTAGCCTTGAACTCCGAACTCAAGCGATCCTCTCAAATAGCTGGAACTACAGGGGCACACCTACCACATCTACCTAATTTTTTAAAGTGTTTTGTAGAGATGTGATCTTGCTGTTGCCCAGGCTAGTCTTGAACTCCTAGTCTCATGCAATCCTTCTGTCTTCCAATCCCAAAGTTTTGGAATTATGAGTGTGAGCCATCACGCCTGGCCAGATTATCGACTCCTGGTGGCGGAAGAGACTCAAGACTCAAGCCTTGAGTGATTCATCTCAAGTTACAGTGGATTAATAGAAAAGCCCAAACTAGATACCAGGATTCTGATGTGGAATCACAGAATTGTAGGAATTTAGAATTGAGAGTCCTTAGAAATCACACAAGCGGATCCTTTCCAACCTAGATTCATGGAGCCTTAAGATCCCCAGCAGGGGCTCGGCACCTGTGGCTCAACGGGCTAAGGCACCAGCCACGTACACCTGAGCTGGCGGGTTCGAATTCAGCCGAGCCCGCCAATCAACAATGACAGCTGCAACCAAAAAATGGCCGGGCGTTGTGGCGGGCACCTGTAGTCCCAGTTACTTGGGAGGTGGAGGCAAGAGACTCCCTTGAGCCCAGGAATTGGAGGTTGCTGTGAGCTGTGATGCCACAGCACTCTATCCAGGGTGACAGCCTGAGGCTCTGTGTCAAAAAAAAAAAAAATCCCCAGCAGGAGTCCTAGAGCCTGCTGGGAGGACAGAGAAAGCAGCTCTGTTTGTATACTGGAGTTCTGAGACTTAACCTTTTAAAAATAGGAGGAAAAATGCCTATAAACCGCTCACCTAGACTAACTCCTACATTTTATAGAGGGGAAACTGAGGCCGAGTCTGACTAGAGCGTAGATTTCCCTAGACCCCAGCCTGATGCTTTTTTTTTTCATGCCTGGTACCCGTTCCATCACCCCACATATGGTTTTGCCAGACCCTGTGGAGGAAGTGGAGACTTTGGTGGGTCAGACAAGGTAGGGAAGGCAGTACAGAAAGAGATAAGCAGGTAGGCCATGTGTGGTGACTTAACCTGTAATCCTCTGGCAGGCCATGCAGGAGGATCAATTGAACTCATAAGTTCAAGACCAGCCTGAGCAAGAGCAAAACTCTGACTCTACTAAAAACAGAAAAAATGATCCAGGCATGGTGGCACAGGCCTGTAGTCTCAGCTACTCAGCCTTTAGGAGGCTGAGGTATGAGGATCACTTGAGCCCAGGAGTTTGAAGTTGCTGTGAGGTAGGCTGACACAATGGCTTTGTAGCCTGGTCAAAAAAAGTGAGACTGTCTCAAAAAATAAGAAAGAAAAGAAAAAAACAAAAGATCAGCAGGTAGACAAAGCAAGGTCATGAACTAGTCCGAGAGGGCATCTGTGTGATAAGCAGAGCACCAGGCACCTACCCTGATTTTGTCATTCTCTGTCTTGTCCTCCAAATCTTCATCAAATTCCTTCTGGGGGTAGAATTCAATGCCATTTACTTCAAGCTCCTTGCGAACCTAGAGGCAGGGAGGAGATGCAAGGTAGCCAAGTGATGAGGTGAAGTCAGCATTGATAATCCACAGTCATCTCTGAACTCCGAGACCGAGGGCAGCGGGAAGGTCCTGAATAAATGCAAGGCCCAATTGTATGATTCCCACAGCTCAGCCCAAGAACAGAACCAGTCTAAGGCTTCAGGCCTCTGCTCCTCACAACAGCTCACTTATCTCAGGGTCCTTAAGACTAAGGTTTAGACAAACAGCACAGCTGAGTGCAGATCCCACTGGGCAGAGCTCATGCCCCTATGGGTTATGTTCCTATTTGGAAGGAAGAGAGGTAAGATCCCCCCACCCCAAGCCTCTCAGTCTGTCCTCTGGCTTAAGTCTCACCTCCTTTAGGAAGCCATCCAGGACCCCTTCATTGCTCTATCTGATGGCAAATTTATTCAAGGCAGCAACTGTCTGTACATTACTCTGGAATCTCTCCCCTCCCCCAACCCCCTATTCTCATGCATCCAGCACAGGGTTGAGCTTATAGAAGATGCCAGTAAGGAATGGCCAGCAATTGACTGACTAGTTCAGTCCTTCAAGTAACCTCACTTTTGAAGGGTGATCCTTATGTTCACGGTGGTCTCCACAGGTAGGACTAGAGGGTGGGAAGAAAGAAGCCTGGAGCTGTACCCTCCTCTTCATCATGGGTGCCCAGATACCACCAGCCTCAGCCTCTTTAATGGTTAAGTGGGGGTGACAGGGTGGGGGTGAAGGAAGAATGACAAGGGCTAGGAGATGGCTTGGACCCAGTGGAGGGGAAGGAAGGGATGGAGACAGGGAAAGGAGAAGGCTTCTCACCCTTTGCTTGAACTCAGACTTCTCCTCCAGGGTCATGGTGTCAGCCTTAGCAATGACAGGGATGATGTTCACAACTTTGCTGAGGTGTTTCATGAATTCAAGATCAAGAGGTCGCAAGCTGGGGCCCAGAGAAAGTGAGATGTCAGAGCCATCTTGTCCTTCTGCAGAAAACCACCACCAGTGCTCCAGGGCACCCTCAGAGAGGAGGACTGGCCATCTGGTTGAGGCCAAGAGGCTGCTACCTCTCCTGACCCATATCCATTGCGTCAGAGTTGCAGAGTTGTCACGCCATCTTCATTTTTCTTCCACAGCCCTCCACACAAGTGCTGCCTCTATGTAAGTCCCCCTCAGACCACCCACTATGCCTTCAGTTCTGACCTAGAGATTTCTTTCTCCTGGAAACATTTGTGGACTGTCAGCTCCACTCATATGTGCCTATGTCATG
>CAUYON010165456.1:0-30434 GCA_963573935.1 Arctocebus calabarensis
ATCACATAAAGGGAGGCTTTCTCCCCTTGCGCCTGCAGGGTGTTAAAGAATTTACCATGGGCAGTCACACTGCTTTCAGACTCCCCAAACACCAATTTCATGGCCCTCAAGAAATCTGCCACACTTAAGTTGGGGTTGGCCGCCTGAAGCAAACGCATAATCTCCCGGGCAGGGCCCCTAAGGGTATTCATCAAGCGTTTGAGCTTCTCCTCCTCAGACATATTCCAATCTGGCAGGACCCCATTAACTTGGATCAGCCAGTTTTCGAAGGTCTCTTCCCCCTGGGCTGGCACTACTCTCCCTGAGAACAACTTCATGTTTCTCTCTGCCATGTTGACCATTAGAGGACTGAGACTCCTTCCCAGTGACCTCAACATGGAATGGGCCCAAGGAGGCAAGGGTGCATTCAGCGGTTGGCTGTTACCCAGTCGTGCAATGATGCTAGCCATGACTGAGTACGGTAGAATATCTAAATAAAACAAGATGCTTGGGCTTTTTAGAAAAAGCTGATCTGCAGAAATCCTCAGAGCAATGTTCTAGGTTTTGCTTGCCTTGAATCTCAGTAGGAACTGTAAAGAAGAAGAAAGAGATTAATGGGTGGTGCCTGTGGCTCATCGAGTAAGGCGCTGGCCCCAGATACCAAAGGTGGTGGGTTTGAACCAGGCCTCCGCCAAACTGCAAAACAGAAAAATAGCCGGGTGTTGTGGCCGGCGTCTGTAGTCCCAGCTACTCAGGAGGCTGAGGCAGGAGAATCGCCTAAGTCCAGGAGTTGGAGGTTGCTGTGAGCTGTGTGACGCCACGGCACTCTACCGAGGGTAGAGACTGTCTCTACAAAAAAAAGGTTAATAAGGTAGTAGGCTGTGGGTAAGCAGTCCACAGTCACATTCTCTACCTTCCTGAAAACCCTGCAGTGGATTTGTATCTGACCACTGCCCTTAATATACCCTGCAGAAGACTGACAATTACAGCCTCTCCTTGCTAGCTGGTATTCTTGTGCTAGCAGGGCATTTTTCAGATCCACTTCCATATCCTTCTGACCATACTACAGGAGAGGTAATAATTATAATTCTAGGTGAAGTAGTGTTTAGAGCCAATATTGGGCTCTCAAAACAGAGCTCAATGGTGTAAGTTTCACAGATTTTTGGTAATAAATAAGAGATCTTATTTAACCTCAGGTCTCAACCACACCTCCTTGTCAAAGTTTCCCTCCTTATTTCTCAGATTCTTACATGAGCTAAGAAACTAGCCTTCAGCCTTTATTTCACTTCCAGCCTCTGCAACAGGTGCCCTTTGTGAGAAAACTCACCTCCGGCATAGGTCGACCTCTGTCCCTTGGAGGTCGCAGATCCCTATCGTCAGGGACTGAAGACTGTGCCTGGGCAGCACAGGTAAAGGAAAGGAAGGGTCAGAAGCAGCCTCATTCGTCATCCTGCTAATCTTGCCCCTCCCCCCGCCTTCATTGTCCCCAGGAAGAAAATTTCCTCTGCCCCCTTCTCACTATAAACCAAAGCGCCCCTCTTTACATTTCCTCTGGAAAACCGTTTCGGCCTACCAGCTCTGCAATCAGTCGCACAGAATTCAGTTCGGATTCAGCTTTGATGACCTGCCAGGAAGAAAGAGACTAGAAGTTGGATACCCTCCCGCTTCCATATTCCCAGGAAGAGAGGGGGAGATGCAAAAGGGGTTAAAGACAGCTCGCGATCTCCCCTCCCGCCCCTTGCTACCTTCCTGGAAACGCGCCCCCGTCCCCAATTCAGGCAAATCTCACTCAGTGGGCAGCATCCAGGTGAACCTCACTTCCTCCCTTGGCGCAGCAGGGCCACCGAAGCGCTCCTTTCTCTGCTTCGCGGTCACCAATTCTCCAATCTGGGAGTCGCTGGGTGCCTGTAGGGCTTCCCCCTCCCCTGTCCGCGCCCCCTTTCCGTACCTGTGTTGTGCTGGTGGGCAGAAGATGGTCTGGCATCCACAGCTCTGTTTCACCTTCCGGTGTCCGCGGCCCTGCAGGGGGAAAGGATGGAGATCGCCTCCTCGGTCGCTAAGCGACCCGGGGCTGCCCAACCCACCGAGCGGCTTCACAAGACCGCCCAGCTAGGGGTAGCTGAATCTAGGCGGCGCGGTTCCCAAGGCAGCCGCAGCAGTCCCCGCCCTCCAGTTGGGCCTTCCCAGCCGCCGCGGCTGCGTTTAGCCTCTGCCCATTGAGACAAAAGAGCTTGACGAGCGGGGCGGCGCGGCCAATCAGCCCGGCGCGGGGGCGGCCTCCAGTACTGCCTCGGGCCCCGATGCTAACGCTGGGGAGAAGTGGGAGCCGGCCAGAAGGGGCTGCAACAGACAGGCGCGGGAGCCGGTGCAGCGTCAAGTGCAGCTCGGACGCACGGACGGGCCTATTTACATTTCACCCGTGAGTTTGCTGCTTTCCCATCGCTTCCCTTCTTCCTATCTCCTTCCGCCTCGGCTTTCCTCTGCGCTTTGAGACCGGATGCCTTAAACACGAGGTGGGACAGAAACCAAGTGAACAATGAGAGTTCTTCACCTTTGTATAAGGGGAAGGGGAAAAACAGCATTTACCGAGTGCTTTCCATGCGCAGATGCTCTTGCACAGACATCTCATTTATTCTTCTCAATAGTCTTGTGAAGGAGGTCGCACAGTGCCCATTCAACAGAGAAAGGACTTAAGCACCAGGCAATATAGTTAGGAAGTGTAGAGCTAAGAAGAGCTCACCCCGAAGTCAATATGTCTGACTCTAAGGCTACCTCTTGCAAAGTATCTATACTGTCAGATTAAGTGGAGAGAAGCCAAAGCGGGCATGGGTGGACCAGCTTGAGCAAGGACTATTACCTCCATTTTACAGATGAGGAAACTGAGCCACTGAGCAGTAGGCCTCATGCTCTGTGCATGTAGCAAATAAGCAACAGCATCTGACTTCGTACCTGTCTGTTATTCTCTGGAGGCTCTTTGCCCTGCTGCCCTGCCTAGAGAACATTTTTACAGAGGTTGTCTCAAACCGTCTCAATAGCAACCTTGATGTAATGATAATGCTGAGGGATGGAGTGAGGAGCCATTGGGGAGAGGGTTGAGGAAAGAGGAAGGCAACCTTTATGACACCCATTGTACAGAAGAGGAAACAGTGGCACCTTTTTCTGAACACTATTTCTTTTCTTCTGTTGTTTTTTTGGCTGTACAACAAGCTGCCTGTTTATAAAAATAGCATTGATTCTACAGGCCTTTATGACCCCAAAGGAGACAAGGCTCAAAAATGTGAAATTGACTTGCCTCAAATTACAAGGTGAAGGTGAAATTTGGACCAAGTCTCAGAATCAGAACCTATGCTCCTAAGCAATGTTTGAGTACAAGGCTAGCTGCCTGGGAATCATTTTGGAGAGCTTGTTAGAAATGCATATTCCTGGGCCCAACTTCTGGGAGATTTTGATGGACTAGGACTAAGGATGAGGAATGTGATTTATATTTTTAATCAGCACTCTAGTCGATTCTGAGATGAGAGAGGTCTGTGAACCACTGTTCTAAACATCACCATGTCATGCTGAAGGTTACAGGTAAATGGGCTTGGTATCACTGTAATCTGTCCTCAGCATATCTGTCATGAAATGTAACTCCAGAGCAGAGATTCCTACCTGGGGCCCTTCCTGAAATTGTAAGCAAAGAATGTGGACTCTGTATGTTTTGAATCCGTAGCTTTGTAGATTTTTCAAATGAAGTTTGTCATAACATCTTCCACTTTCAACTCTTGTTGAACAAGAAGTGTGAGAAAGGAAACATAATTTACTCTAACCCCCAAACCACAGTTCTCTGCCGCTGATATAGCTCTTTCATTTCCTGGCTCAAGGATAGGTTGCTAGGTTGCCCTTCTGTGAGCTCTTCAAGGGACTTCTCCTTTGCTGGATTTGGCATCACTGGCCCCAGAAAAGGGGCAACTCCATGGAAACGGCATGCAGGGCTGTCCAGAGTGAATGGGCCATGAAGCCAGTGGCTGGAAAACCTGCTCTATTTTCCCTGAGTTAGAGAGCAGGTGTTACTTCCCTGATGTAGAGTGTGTCTAGGAGGCTCCTCTGAGGCTTCTCCTCGACTCCTTTTTTGGTGGTTTTTGGCCGGGGCTTGGTTTGAACCCGCCACCTCCAGCTTATGGGGCCAGTGCCCTACTCCTTTGAGCCACAGGCGCCACCCCTCCTTGACTCTTGATCTGTGGAAGCAAGTGAATAGTCTGATGCCATGTCAGCGTGTCAGGGCACTTTACCGGCTCCTTTTTGCCTTCTTAGTTACAGCCCCAATACCCAGAGTTTCTTGAAGTAAACAATGCACATTTGGCAATGAAGCACTTTGCATCTCAGGATTGCGGCCTCATGGGTGGAACAGTGGAATAGTGCTGGTAGAGGGTGGAGAGTGTGGGAAGTTCAGAAAGGATGGGTTGCTTACCTCGCACAAAGTGATGCTAGGTTTCCTTCAGACTCTTGCATCCCCTGTACCATACATCTGAACCTGGATTCTCTTAGCAGACTCTTATTCTGTGTTGAGATTGGCTTCATTGCCAAATTAAGTATTTGCCAATGGACTTGGTGAGGGTGGGACACAATAGGACCAATAATAGATCTCAAAGCCTTGACAAAAATAATGAAAGGAAATGGATTGTGTAAAAGTGCCAGGGTTGGGCCATTAGAACACAGTTAGGGTCTCTTTGTGTAAGGTTAGGAGGAACATTTGCAGGCTGGCTCCAACTGGATACAGAACATCCCTTATCTCTGGCCTCTTGTGTGGGAGTATGTTACATCTGATGGGTCTAATGAGACCACATTTTCCAATTTCAACAAATAAACCTTAAAAGCTTGAAGATTAAGAGATAAATCTCTCAGCTGAAACAATTATAGCTGCCTCTGGCTGCTTGCCCCCTCTGTGCCAGGAACTTTCCATCTATTATCTCATTTAAGGTTCTAAGCAACTCTGTTGACGCAGCGATCACTATCCCATTTTGCAAACAGGGAAATTGAATCCTGGGGAGGTTGTAACTTGTGTGAGGTCTGACAATTTGTAAGTGAAAGCACTGGGACTCCAGCCCAGGGATGTCAAACTCTAAAGCCCATGAAAACTCTTCATTGCTGCCTTCCAAACATGCAATTTAAAATGCATTCTGCAAGAAGGCCCAGACCATTAGACCAATTTCAGCCTTTAGGACTATTTATTTATTTACTTATTTTTTTTATGTAACTCTTTTTAAAATTTCAAAGTATGACAGGGATATAAATATTTTTGTTTGTAAGGATCACTTTTATAATGCCAAAGTCATGGTTCTAAGTGTGCCAGTCACCCGGATAGTATTCATTGTACCTGTTAGGTAGGTTTTCACCCATCCTCTCCTCTACTCTCCCTCATACTCCCACTTGATTTTCATTAAGTTTTACTTCCTCCTAAGCACATGTGCACTTTTCAGTTAATTCTAATATAACAGTTAAGTATGTGTGCTGTTTGTTTTTCTATTCTTTAGATACTTCATTTAGGATAATGGTCTCTAGTTCTGTCCAAATTGCTGCAAAAGGCATTAAGTAATCATTCTTCATGGCTGAGTAGTATCCCATGGCATACATATTTAGTGAATCCACTCATGAGTTAATGGACACTTGGCTGATTTCACATATTTGCAATTGTGAATTGTGCTGCCATAAACATTAGAGTACAGGTCTTTTCGATAAAATGATTTCTTTAGAACAATTTAGTTATAATCTCACCTTCATTCCTATTATCTCATTTTAAACAATGAAGTTAATTAACTTGTGGAGCAATTTATATAGGGGTACTGTGCTAAGCACTTTATATACTTTATCTCATGCAACCTTATGACAATCATTTTACAAATAAGGATACCAAGGCTCAGAGGGGCGAAAATACTTGGCCAAGATCATAAAGCTAGGAAAGTGGCAGAGTGAAATTAAAATCCAGGGCTCTAGAGCCCATATGTGGGCTTGTGGGCCAACACATGGTTGTGGAGAAAACAAACAAACAATCATTCTACACTGGCTTCTCTCTGTCAGCTTCAGCTATATCTTTTTCTCATGGCCTGTAGCCAGCCTCATTTACTCTTCACACTTTAAGCCTCTTTTAAGCCTCACCTTGGGCCTCTTTGCCAGCCTTGAACTCCTGTCCTCACTTCTCCACTTAACAAGAGCCTACTTATCATTTAAGGATGGAGTCATATGTTTTTCCTCAGGAAAAATTTTTGGGTGCTCCTTGTACTGGGTAGGACAAATTGCTCTTGTCTTTCTGCTTCAACCTTGATTCAGGCACCCTTTATTTTATCTTTCAGTGTAGTTTAGCTTATTATAGTTTTTTTTTCTTTTTTGAGACAGGGTCTTATTTGGTCAACTGGGTAGAGTGCCATTGCATTATAGTTTACAGCAACCTCAAACTCTTGAGCTCAAGCAATTCCCTTGCCTCAGCCCCCTGAGTAGCTGGGACTATAGGTGTACACCAAGATGCCTGGCTAGTTTTTTCCTAAGTTTTAGTAGACACAGGGTCTTCCTGTTGCTCAGGCTGGTCTTGAACTCCTGAGCTCAAACAATCCACCTGCCTTGGCCTCTCAAGTGCTAGGATTACAGGAATGAGTCACCTGCCTAGCCAGTTTAGCTCATGACTTGTCTCCCTTCCTAGATTCCCAAGCCCTTGAGGGCATGCACCAAGTTCTGTTCATCTCTAGCTTCATGGTGATTTACCTAGGACATTTAGTAGATGATTAACACATAGTTGTGAGCTGACCAAAGGACTGGGTGAAAGATGCCCTGAATGAACAGACAAATGTGGGGCTCCATCTGGTGTGGTCGCATAGACTACCCATCTGAACTAGACTGGCCAGGGGAATCTGGAATCCTCTGGGCTCATTGTACGAGGCTGTTAACACAGGACACAGATCAGAAGGGTATAGGTGATAACTGCTCAAGGCCAACTGCAGGTCCGTTCTGTGGAATTCATGTTTACTTTGGAATTCATGTTTAAGGGCCAGGATCGCCTAAATAATTTATGTTGCACCTTTGAGTTCATGGAAGAAAGGTCTCCCTGCCTCTCATGGGAACATAGAATTTGTTCCAACATGCTACTGCATGTGGTTCTGGCCCACCTGAGCGTGTCTTGTAAGAAGATATGGTCTGTACTATTATTGAGGCTACCATGTCATGGATTCTCAACCACATTATATCATTTTATGTTATACATCTTTACAACAACCAGGCCAGGTGTAGTGGCTCACACCTGTAATCCTAGCACTCTGAGAGGCTGAGGCGGGTGGGTTGCTTGAGCTGATGAGTTTGAGATCAGTCTGAGAAAAGCAAGACTCTGTCTCTACGAAAAGTAGAAAAACTAAGGCAAGAGGATTGCTTGAGCCCAAGTTGGAGATTGCTGTGAGCTGTGGTGCCATGGTACTCTACCCAGGGTGACAGCTTGAGACTCTGTCTATAATAATAATAATAATAAATCTTTACAACAACCTTTTGAGGTAGGTCTTTTTTTTTTTTTTTTGAGATAGCATCTTACTCTGTTGCCCTGGGCAGAGTGCTGTGGAGTCATAGCTCACAGCAACCTAAAAGTCTTGGGTTCAGGCGATCCTCTTGCCTCAGCTTCCCAAGTAACTGAGACTACAGGCACCCACCACAATGCTTGGCTAGTTGTTTTTTTTTTTCAGGAGAGACAGAGTCTCCCTCTTGCTCAGGTTGATCTTCAACTTCTGAGCTCAAGCTGTCCACCCACCTTGGCCTCCCAGAGTGCTGGGATTACAGGCATGAGCTACCATGCCTGGCCCTTGAGGTAGGTCTTGATGTCCCTGTTTTACTAATATGCAGAAATATGCATTCCGAGACTCACTGAAGTTAATTGTTTTGCCCAAGGTTACACAACTAAGTAAGTGGAAGAGGCAGAATTCAGTCTCAGGTCTGTCTGCCCCCAAAGCCTGGCATCTTAATTGAAAAATACAGGGAAAATGGATGGATTTCCTCACATGAAATGGAAAGCATTACATTTATAAAATGAATTAGATATTTAAAGTATTTTAAAATCATTTTAAATCCCTCAAAATGTTTTTCTTTTAAGTGGAAGAAGAAATGAGGGATGAACAGTACGATGTCTCCATCAACTATTAGCCTGAATCCCCCCATATCAACTCCCTGAGACATTCTACAGTATGGGCATGCCTACAGAGCATTTCACCTTGTCTGCTCATTGGATAGCTGAGGTAGATGAGGCTCCAAGATGTCAGTGAATTTCTAAATGTCACACAGAAAGGTGATAACAAATTGTTGCTTAGAATGCTGATCTGTTAAATCCTAGTCCGGTTTTCTTTCTGGTAAATCGGCTTGCCTTATGGGGCCCACAAGTGCATGTTTATGAAAAGGGAGGAAATGGAATATTATTGCACTCTGCGGTAGAAGGGGGGAAAATCCTCTTCTGTTCTTATTTAGGTGCAGGTAATATTTGGGAAAGAAGACTCTTGGGAGGAGAGCTGAGGAGTGTTGGGGCCCCCTGTGCCTTTAAAGGGTGCCTGAGTGGGCTCGGCGCCTGTGGCTCAACGGGTAAGGCGCCAGCCACGTACACCTGAGCTGGCGGGTTCGAATCGACCCCGGGCCCGCCAAACAACAATGACGGCTGCAACTAAAAAATAGCCGGGCGTTGTGGTGGGCGCCTGTAGTCCCAGCTACTTGGGAGGCGGAAGCAGGAGACTCGCTTGAGCCCAGGAGTTGGAGGTTGCTGTGAGCTGTGATGCCATTGCACTCTATCGAGGGTGACAGCTTGAGGCTCTGTCTCAAAAAAAAAAAAAAAAAAGGGAGCCTGAGTGGAGCTGCCTCTTGCCTGGATGTGAAGCCATTGCCTGCTACCCTAATTAGAGTTCCAACACTATCCCCCATCCACATAGCCCAGGGTTCTGTGTGAAACCTGTGGGTCTATAATTCCTACCAGGCTTCCTATCTCTGCCAATGTAGATGTGAGTCCTACAGCCTGGTCATCAGCCACTCTCATTCTCTCTCCTTCTGCACCCTCCTTCTGACTGCTACCCACACATATCTGTCCTTCCTCTCCCTGATGTGACAGGTCACGCTGCTGCACCCTGTGTCTTCTTAGCCCAGAGAGACCCTAGTTCCTTCCTGGGGGAGAGACCCTACTTACTCCCTCAGGTTCTCAGGTCTGCAGTGAGTATTTCTTTTTGACCCTTAAGTTCCTTCTTGTGTCTCAGCTCTCAAGTTGCTTCTCATACTACCCCACCTGCTTCCTGGCCTTTCTGGAGTAGGAGCAGTCATTTGGAGTCCTTACACTGCCTATTCTTTCTAGTATGGCGGTTCTGAACTGGGGGCAGCTTTGCCTCCTAGGGGACATTTGGCAATGTGTCGATATTTTTAGTTGTCCTACTGGGTAGTTCACAACTGGTGCTGCTGGCATGCAGTGAGTAGAAGCTGGGAAGTTTCTACAATGCAGAGGATAGGCACCAACAATAAAGAGTAATGCTACCCCAAATGTAATAGTGCTGAAGTTTAGAAAGCCTCCTCTATTATATAGGGGCAGGTCTACAAAGTTCGGTATGGAAATTGCCAGGTGCTGAGCCTTTTGGCACTGAACCTCCAGGAGCAGCTGCTCTTTCCTTTCCTCGCGTGGGGGCGGGGGTGGGGCGTTGCCATGAAACAGCTACTACTTGGGCAGGAATCTACAGAGAGAAAGGCTAGGGAGATTCTTCCCCCCCCCCCAAATTTACTACTAACTTTTAGAGAAACTAAACTACTGATTGCTTTTCTGTCTCTATAAGATAGTGCCACTTTTTTCTTTTTTTAGGAAAAGAAACAGCATCTTATAATTCTAGTGGTTTATTAAATGCACAGTTTCATGTCATGCAAGTTGAATGCATGAAGTCTGGGAGCCTTCCCTTCCTTGATCTCAGGTTTTTCATTCGAAAACCTTCTTGAATATTGAAATATTTGCGGTGTCAGCAAAATACTGGAGGCAATGGCTCTGCCTGGAAAAACTCTTTTTTTTTTTTTAATTTAAGGTTAACAAATTCATACTTTCTTAAGGGTGTGCTTATTTCTCACAATCTGGCCCAAAGAGTTGCTCGTTTCCTCATGAGCTTCTTTGGGCCAGTTTCTAATGAAGCAGTGAAAATGCTTGCCAACAGGTTTAAATGGTCTCACGTCTGTTTTTTTCACCATTTCCAGTTTCTTCCATCTGCATCCAGTTGTCTTCAGCATGGAGGAGCCGAACCACTCTTCTGGAAAGGAGCTTCAGCACAGGACACGAGCAGAGGCTCCAGGAAAGAAAAGTTGGCACTCCCAGGCCTATGCCCTTGGGGCCATTTCCAACTTCATGTCTACTTTTCTAACCTTTCCCATCTATAAGGTTGTGTTCCGGCAACAGATCCATGCTATGGCAATGTCAGAGGCTGTAAGACAGCTTTGGCATGAAGGTCCTCAGCACTTCTACCGGGGAATCTATCCCCCTCTCCTCTCCAAGACATTGCAAGGGACTCTACTGTTTGGGACTTATGATAGCCTGTTGTGCTGTCTTTCCCCTGTTGGGCCACACTCCCTGAGACACCGCTGGGCTGCAGGGCTCATGTCTGGTGTGGTAGAGGCTGTGGCACTCAACCCCTTTGAAAGGGTGCAAAACGTGCTCCAGGATAGTCGCAAGCAAGCTCGCTTTCCTAGCACCTTCAGCATTCTCAAGGAATTCAACTCTTATGGGCTTTGGGGGCGGATGTCACTGGGCTACTATCGTGGTTTCTGGCCTGTCCTTGTCAGGAACAGCCTGGGGAGTGCTTTATATTTTTCTTTCAAGGACCCCATCCAGGATGGGTTGGCAAAGCAAGGCCTGCCCCATTGGGTTCCTCCCTTGGTGTCTGGTAGTGTCAACGGAACAATCACATGCCTAGTTCTGTATCCTCTGATTGTGCTGGTTGCTAATATGCAGTCCCATATTGGCTGGCAGAGCATGCCAAGCCTGTGGGCCTCTGCCAAAGATGTGTGGGACACTCGAGGCCGAAAATTGTTCCTAATCTACCGTGGAGGCTCCCTGGTCATCCTGAGATCCAGTGTAACATGGGGCCTCACTACGGCAATCCATGACTTCCTGCAGAGAAAGTCTCACTCCAGGAAAGAGCTGAAGACTGACTAGCTGCAGAAAGTATGTCCATGGCATCTTTGTCATTTTAAACCTTCCCTGGCTTACTTCCTTGGCTTGGCTACCTAATACAGCCATTCTTTAGCATCTATAACCTCATTGCATGGGAGAAGTTTCCAACTACCAGCCTGTTGGGCACAGCCAAAGCCCAATAGGATTACTTATCAGAAAGGAAAAGTCACGCCAGTCTTTCCACAGCTTCAGTAGCTTCAGAGCTAAGAGGCCTTTAAATAACTTGTAACCCAGATTAAGTGTCATTCCTTTAAGGAATTCTTTAACAATAAGAGGAAACCTTACTCAGGCACTATTAGATCTGGGACCCCCTCCAGGAGTCCTCCAGAGCAAACTGAATGGTACTTCAATTTCAAAGACCTGTGATTGATGCTTAAGATGGGGATTCCATAAAATTTCTCAGATGGCTACATTATCCTGACATTGTTCACTGCCTCTGCACCACCACTCTCACTTCTCAAGGGTGTAGATCCTAATTTCAGGGTGGCATCTGTGGCCAGAAATCCTAACTTAGGCTTGCCTGTACTTACTAGGTGCCATGAGAACTGGTGGGGCTGGAGATGGGAGTGAGAAGAGGTGATGTCCCTGTACGAAGAGAATAAAGTCTTTGATGGAAGAGATTTAATTACATGCAACATAGAAAAATTTATAGTGTATCTGCTGGGACATTTTGATAGCAAGGCGTTAACATTGCCTGGAAACCACTTGAGTTTCCCTAAGAAATCTGGAAATGAAGTGACCATATCTCTTCACAAATAATTGCATGTTTTTTTGATGTGGATAAATATAATCACTGAGACATAAAGATCAGAAATCTCAGCCTGTCATTCAAAGCCATTTAAAATATGAACCTCAAATAACTGTTAACATGCCATTCCCACTTACATAGATCCCATATACCAGCAAAATGAACTATTTGTTCTCTCCCCAAACATCCCATGGCCATTGTTTGGGCCACACTGTTCCCTCCACCTTCAGTGTTCCTTCTGCACATGCCAGTCTGCCAAAATCCTCCTGGTTCCTCAAAGCCCAGATCACATGCTACCTTTTCTATGAAACCTCTTCTGATTTCCCCAACTGAATGTGACATTAGTCTCTTGTGATCCCCTTTTTGAAAGCATGGTACTGACATCATTATGTCACTGACCTCACGTGGCCCTGTGTTCCTGTGTTCTTAATACCTCCTACTAGACTATAAAACTTCTTGAAAGCAGGGATTCTTGTATGCATTTTTAAATCCTCCATTGTGCCTAGGTGCTCAAAAATGTTGGTTGAATTATTGAATTGATTATCAAGCTGTGATATGCTCTATATCCTCAGGGTGCTGTCCCTTGTACGTGATGATAATGTTATTGACTCACTTCAGCAAGACACATACCTTTGGGGTGTGGTTTTGTTTTCTTTTAATAGTGGATTTAGTTTTGTGCTAATGATAATGATGCTGCTAATGATATTAATTAATAAAAATTACTTTCAACTGAAACATTTGATGAATTTGTGTTATTGATTGCATGTTTGCTATTAACACCACTTCAGAAACTGAACTTTCACAAACAGAATCACATTGTATAACTGTCCCATTTGCTTAAACTCTGGAATTTTGAGGATTTCCAATATGATGTATGGTAGTTTTCCTTTTATAGATGAGGCTATGATAATGCCCTCCTTTTGCACCTCCTTACTCAACCGAATTTGTCCTATATTTGCCCTATCCAATTGTAGATCTAGCAAGGATAATTCCTCACTAAATGCCACAGAAATTAAAGACATGGTTGTTGGAGATTTGATATCAGAAGGCATTTGCCACCGAGGTCAACAGAAAATGTCTTGTCCAGAAGAGCTGGAGATGAGTTTCTGTATCTGCAGATTTACATGGGTTGGGACAGTTCTTTACTTGTGGAGTCAAGGAAGTAAAACAGAGTACACAAGGAAAGAAAAAAACAGAACAGCAGCTAATTAAATCTAAAAATTAACTCTCAGAAGAAAACATATTATACAAATTCATAACCTAGGTTATGGCTTCGGGTTTTTAAGCTAAAAATAAGGAGATGTACTACTATTATTACCTCATATTTTATTCAAGAGATGCGTTTATCTCCAAGTAGATTCTTTTTTTTTTTTCAGCTTTTGGCTGGGGCTGGGTTTGAACCCGCCATCTCTGGCATATGGGGCCGGCACTCTATTCCTTTGAGCCACAGGCGCCACCCCTCCAAGTAGACTCTTGAGGTCACAAGGTCAGTCGTGTCCCTTTCTTCATTTTAACTATTTATTCAGAAATAATTTCAAATCTATAGAAATGTTGCAAGTATTAATAAAAGCATAAAGAACACCTATATACTCTTTACTCATATTCACCTCTTATTAACATTTCACCCCATGTGCTTTATTATTTAAGTGTGCATTCTCTGTCCTTAGATGGACCATTTTTTTTCCTGAACTTTCTGAGAGTTACATACATCAATTTTCTTTTCTTTTTTTTTGGAGATAGAGTCTCTCTTTTTTTTTTTTTTTTTGAGATAGATTCTCACTTTGTTGTCCTCGGTAGCATGCCGTGGTGTCAGCATTCAGCAACCTCAAACTTCTGGGCCCAAGCAATTCTTCTGCCTCAGCCTCTCAAGTAGCTGGGACTATAGGTGCCCACCACAACGCCTGGCTATTTTTTTGTTGCAGTTGTTTTGCTGGCCCAGGCTGGGTTCAAACCTACCACCCTCGGTGTATGTAACTGGCACTGTAACCACTGTGCTATGGGCACCAAGCCAATTTTCAATATTTCTAAATTTAATATTTGCAGGTCCAAATTCATTTTTTTTTTTTTTTTGAGACAGAGTCTCGCTATGTAGAGAGCTGCAGCATCACAGCTCACAGTAACCTCAAACTCTTGGGTTTAAGAAATTCTCTTGCCTCAACCTCCCAAGTAGCTGGGACTACAGGTGCGCGCCCCAACGCCCAGTTATTATTATTTTTTTTGTAGTTGCCATTGTTGTTTGGCAGGCCCGGGCTGGATTCGAACCTGCCAGCCCTGGTGTATGTGGCTGGCGCCCTAGCCGCTGAGCTACAGGTGCCTAGCCAAATTCTTAAAAAAAGACTGTTGTATCTCTATAATGGTCCAGTTATTACAGAATAAATTACAGAATATTACGTGAAAACTCACATGGCATATACGATATCATGAAATGTTATATTTGGTCTTCCACCCTATTTCCAGGCAAACAACTCCTAAAATCCTTATAATCTCCAAAGTGGTATCTTTTTGTATGTCAATGATTCATAGATGGCTGGCAATCCCTAGGAAGCTTCAGGGCAAGTTCTGATCATTGAAAGATCAAGGCACAATTAGAGGGCTGGGACTTTCAGCTCCTCCACTCCTCCATCTCCAGATAAGGGGACAGGATGAAGGTTAAGATCACCAAAGGAAGGCCGGGAGCAGTGGGTCATGCCTGTAATCCCAGCTCTCTGGGAGGCTGAGGCAGGTGGATCACCTGAGCTCATGAGTGGAGACCAGCCTGAGCAGGAGACCCCTGTCTCTAAAAAACTAGCTGAGCATTGTGGCAAGCTGTAGTTCCAGCTACTCAGGAGGCTGAGGCAAGAGAATCACTTGAGCTCAAGAGTTTGAGGTTGTTCTGAGCTATGACACCACAGGACTCGACTCGGCCAGGAGCAACAACAACAAAAAAAACAACTAAGATCACCAATGGCCAGTGATTCAATCGATTATGCCTACATAATGAAGTTTCCATAAAAACCCAAAGGACTGGGTTCTGAGATCTTCTGGATAGATGAATTCATGGAAATTCCGAGGGTGGCACACCCATGGAAACCATGGAAGCTCTGTGCTTTATCTTACATGTCTTGCCCTATGCATCTCTTCATTTGTATCCTTTGTAATACCCTTATGATAAACTTGTAAACGTTAAGTGTTTCCCTGCACGCTGTGAGCCATTCTAGCCAATTAATTGAACTCAAAGAGGAAATCACAGAAACCCTTAATTTATATCCAGCCATTCAGAAGTATAGGTGACAAGCTACTATTTGTCATTGGTATTCGAAGTGAGGGGCAGTCTTGTCGAACTGAGTCCTCAACTTGTGGGATCTGATCCTATCTCCTGGTAGATAGTGTCAGAATCAAAATGCAAGGCACTTGACTGGTGTCCATTGCAGAACTGACTGCTTGCTTCCTGTATGGAGAAACCTCACACACGTTGGGTCACAGAAGTCTTCTGTGTTAATTGTTGTGATGTGAGAGTAGAGGAAAAACAAGAGTTTTTCCCTCTCAGAGCATAATTTAAAGGTAAATTGGTGATAATTGTTTAAATTTACTATTCAGCTTTATAAAAACTTTAAATTTATATTATATATGTAGAAACTTGAAGCTATGCAAGTTATGCTGATATAAATGCAGATTTACAACTAAAGCATGTTATAATCTAAATTTTACAAATTGATTCAAATGAAAACATAGGTAATATTATAAAATTATATAGATCTATCAACTTTTTCCATTTAAATCTTCTGAGTGAAGTATCATATATTTCACAAAATATAGTTTTCTAGTAATTTTTTTCTTTTTCTCTTTTTGTTTTTTTCCTTCATTTTCTTTTTAACTTCTCTAGTACATTTTAAATGTCAATATTTATATTTTGCTTTTGATGCTAATGTTATCTTTTCTTTTCTTTCTTTCTTTTTTTTTTTTTTGAGACAGAGTCTCACTGTGTCAACCTTGGTAGAGTCTAGTGGCATCACAGCTCACAGCAACCTCCAACTCTTGGGCTTAAGCGATTCTCTTGCCTCAGGCTCCCAAGCAACTGGGATTTCAGGTGCCTGCCACAATGCCCAGCTATTTTTTGTTGCAGTTGTCATTGTTGTTTACCTGGCCCAGGCCAGTTTGAACTTGTCAGCCTCGGTGTATGTGGCCACTTCCTTAATCACTGTGCTACAGGACCTGAGCCCTAATGTTATATTTTCTGATGTTTAAAAATTACTTTTAGTGGGCTGTGACTGTGGCCTATCGAGTAGGGCGCTGGCCCCATATACCAAAGGTGGCCGGTTCAAACCTGGCTAGGCCGAACTGCAAAAACAGAAAACTAACCCGGTGTTGTGGCAGGTGCCTTTAGTCCCAGCTACTCTGGAGGCTGAGGCAAGAGAATCGCCTAAGCCCAGGAGTTGGAGGTTGCTGTGAGCTGTGTGACGCCACAGCACTCTACCCAGGGCGGCCAGGGCGATAAAGTGAGACTCTGTCTCTACAAAAAAAAAAAAAAAAAAAAAAGTTACTTTTAGCAATTACTATCAATAAAATAGACCAGGCACGGTGGCTAATATTTGTAATTCTAGCACTCTGGGAGGCTGAGATGGGTGGATTGCTTGAGCTCACAAGTTTGACACCAGCCTGAGCAACAGACCCCATCTCTACTAAAAAGAGAAAAACTTGGCCGGCATTGTGGTCGGCGCCTATAGTCCCAGCTACTCTGGAGGCTGAGGCAAGAGGATTGCTTGAGCCCAAGAATTGGAGGTTACTATGAGCTATGATGACGCCATGGCTCTCTACCCAGGGCAACAGCTTGAGACTCTGGTTCAAAAATAAATAAATAAATAAATAAACAAACAAACAAATAAATAAATAAATAAAATCAGGCTCTGCACCTGTAGCACAGTGGTTAAGGTGCTGGCCACGTGTACCGAGTTTGGTGGGTTGCAACCCAGGCCGGGCTAGCTAAGCAACAATGACAACTGCAACAAAAAAATAGCTGGGCATTGTGGTGGGCACCTGTAGTCCCATACTTGAGAGGCTGAAGCAAGAGAATCGCTTAAGCCCAAGAGTTGGAGGTTGCTGTGAGCTGTGATGCCACTGCATTCTACTGAGGGCAACATAGTGAGACTTTGTCTCAAAAAAAAAAAAAAAAAAAAAAAAAAGAAAAGAAAAGAAAAAAGAAAAATCAATAAAATAAGGAGACAAATACCCAAAATGTAGAATTTAATACTAAAGCTACTTGGTATAAAAAGTTGAAAGAAAAAGACTAAAAAGCCATTATGCAATCTCTGCATGCATGCTCTATATAATGACTAAATATAAACTACATTAGCTTTTCTAAAGCTCAAGGTTAAATAATAAAGAACTAGTGTTTATGACAATTATCATAATTATACATTTATGAAGACTTAATTTTGCTCTTAAAATTTACATTTATTTATTATTCATTTCTTTTGCAGTTTTGGCTGGGGCTGGGTTCCAACCTGCCACTCCTAGTATATGGGGCCGGAACCCTACTTCTTGAGCCACTGGTACTGCCCTTTAAATTTATTTTTAAACATTACATAGCAACATATTTTAAATGTTTGGGGCTACATATGATATAGTATACTAACATTAACAAAATAATGTATATATGAAAAAAAGCATAAAAGGCACTTTTGTGCTGATGAAAGTGAAAGATTTTATAACAGAATAAGATAAAAAACACTTTCTGTCCCTTTTCTGTTCTGTTTCTTTCATACCACTTTCCTTTCCTCCAAATTTTTTTTTTTTTTTGTAGAGACAGAATCTCACTTTCTTGCCCTCAATAGAGTGCTGTGGCGTCCAACTCCTGGGCTTAGGTGATTCTCTTGCCTCAACCCCCAAGTAGCTGGAACTAAGGCTCCCACCACAATGCCCAGCTATTTTTTGGTTGTAGTTGCCATTGTTGTTTGGCAGCCCAGGGCTGGATTTGAACCCGGCCAGCCCTGGTGTACATGGCTGGTGCCCTAGCCACTGAGCTGTAAGTGCTGAGCTTTCCACCAAACTTTTAACACTCCCTTCTTCAATTCTAACTAGTAACCTTGATTCCTATTTCATTAAGAAAAGTTAAAAGCACATAAAATCTCGACCAATGTAATAAATGCCTAGGACAAGAAATAGAACCCTTAAGCCCCTCCTTCCAACTTAAAGGTAAACTCCCAACATCACTTGGTAGGGTTCTGTGCCATCACAGCTCACAGCAACCTCAGACTCTTGGGCTTAAGCGATTCTCTTGCCTTAGCCTCCCAAGTAGCTGGGACTATAGGCTCACCACAACTCCTGGCTAATTTTTTGTTGTTATTGCCATTGTTATTTAGCTGGCCCAGGGTTGGATTCGAACTCGCCAGCTTTGGTGTATGTGGCTGGCATAGTGCTACAGGCACCAAGCCTGTGATAATTATTTCTTTGATTTTCTTTATAGGTTTATCTTCCTCATACGCATCCTTAAAAAACAGTTTTGTTTTATAGATGTTTGCACTTGGCATACTTTATGAACTTGGGCTCATGACTATCTTTCACTCCACATGGTGAGCTTCTTCCGTGTTGTTACAGATAGCTGTACTTGGTTCATTTTTATTATTGTACAGTTTATACCACTGAATGAATTTATCACAATTTAGCCATGATACTTTTGAGGGAAATTCTGATTATTTCCAGTTTTTAAATGTGTTTTATTAATGCATAATAATTATACATATTTATGGGGAACATGTGATATTTTGATACATGCATACAATGTGTAATCAGGGTAATTGGGATATCTGTTACCTCAAATGTTTAGTATTTATTTTTTTTAATAACATTCCAAATCTTCTGGCTATTTTGAAATATGAATTGGTAACTGTAGTCACCTTACTGTGCTATTGAACACTAGAACTTACTCATTCTATGTAATTATATTTTTGTACCCATTAGTCAATCTCTCTTCATTCCCCCCTCCCCTCCTCTTCCCAGCCCCTGGAAACCATAGTTCTATTCTCACCCTCCATGAGATCAGCTTTTTTAGCTCCGACATATGAGTGACAATATGTGATATTTGTCTCTCCGTTCCTGGCTTACTTCACTTAATATAAAGACCTCCAGTTCTATCTATGTAGCTGAAAATGGCAGAATTTCATCTATTTATTTATTTATATACTTATTTATTTGAGATAGAGTCTCACTGTCACCCTGGGTAGAGTGCCGTGGCGTCATAGCTCACAGCAAACTCAAGCTCTTTGGCTCAAGTGACTCTCTTGCCTCAGCTTCCCAAGTAGCTGGGACTACAGGTGCCTACCACGATGCCTGGATGTTTTTAGAGATGGGTTTTTGCTGTGGCTTAGGCTGATTTCGAATTTGTGAGCTCAGACAATCCACCCACCTCGGCCTCCCAGAGAGCTAGGATTACAGGCATGAGCTACTGTGCCTGGCCTGATTTCATTCTTTTTATGCCTCAATAATATTCCATTGTGTGTGTATACCACATTTTCTTTATTTGTTCATCTGTTGATGGACACTGAGGTTGATTCTATATATTGGCTACTGAGAATAGTGCTTTTATATACTGATTTCCTTTCTTTTGGATATATACTCAGTAGTAGGATTGATGGATCATATGGTAGTTCTATTTTTAGTTTTTTGAGGCACCCCCATACTGTTTTCCATAGTGGCTGTACTAATTTACATTCCCACCAACAGTGTATGCAGTGTGTGAGAGTTCTCCCTTTGCATCCTTGCCAGCTTCTATTATTTTCTTATCTTTTTGATCATGGCCATTTTAACGAGGTAAAATGATGTCCACTTTTTGGGTTCTTTATAGTGTACATAAACACAGCTGTCTCTAGGGTATTTACCTAAGAATGGAATTACTGGTTTATGGAGTATGAATACCTTCAACTTAACTAAGTTAAGTTAGGATGCCCAACTTCCTAAGGACATGTTCCAATTTACACCCTTACTAGCTGCGTTTAACAGTTCCCACTGCTCCACCTGCTGGGCAATACTTGGTATTATCATATTTCTTAATTTTCGCCTGTCTATTGCAATGGGTGTGAATGGCATCTCACAATTTGATTTTCCTGATTACTAATAATATTGAGCATCTTTTGTTATGTCTATTGAACATTAGGATTTCCTCTCACGTGAAGCATTTATTCAAGACATTTGCCAATTTTAGACAACAGCTGACATTTGCCAACCTGTTAGGTTGTGTGACTTTTTCAAATTAATTGGTACAAGTTATTTGTTTTAACTTTAGCACCTTGTCCTTTATATATGTTACATATATCTTTCTCCACATTGTAACTTATTTTATTAACTGTTTATTTTGATAAACAGAAGTTATTATTATATAGTCAAAGTTATAAATCTTTTTTTCTTTACGGTAAGTGCTTTTTGTGTCTTTATTTTTTTTTAAGACAGAGTCTTATTATGTCACCGTCGGTAGGGTGCTGTAGCTTTACAGCTCACAGCAACCTCCAACTCTTGGGCTTAAGTGATTCTCTTGCTTTACCCTCCCAAGTAGCTGGGACTACAGGTGCCCACCACAATGCCTGGCTATTTTTTGTTGCAGTTTGCACCACTCTCGGTATATGGGGCTGGCGTCCTATTCACTGAGCCACAGGTACCGCTCCTTTTTGTGTCTTTTCAAAGAAATCCTTCTCTACTTCTACTTTATGAAGATATTTCCCCTATATTAACAGTAAAATTTTTGTAGTTTTGCCTTTCACATTTCTATTTTTAATATAATTGGAATTATTTTTGTGTAGAATGTGAGAATCGAGGTCCAATTTCATTTTTTCTTTACAGGCAATTGCCTCAATATTATTTGTTGAACAGTCTTTTCTTCCCCCACTCACTTATATTATAATGCCAACTCAAATATCAAGTGTTTATATTTTCTTGTGACTATTTCCAGTCTATATGTTCTATTATACTGGTCTATTTGTCTGACATTGTGCCTATATAGCATTACCTTATTACTGTAACAGTTATAATAAGAAATAAGTTCTTATATTTAATAGGGAAAGGGTTTGTAATGCATTCTTAGTCCTTATGAGTTTCTCAGTTATTCCTATCAATATCTACAAAATTAGATGCTGACATTTTACCTTCTACAAAAATTACTGTTGAAATATTTATTTTAGGAAATGTAACTGTTGAGTTTTAATGTAAACAAAAATAATGGTTGAGATTCTAATTTTAATTTTTCTCAAAGGTTCATAATATTTTCACAGTGATCTTTTGTAGGATTTTTATTGGTTGCTTAATTTAAAAAAAATTACTAATAGTAAAGAGTATTTTTTTTTCTGAGACAGTCTCACTTTGTTGCCTTGGGGAGAGTGCTGTGGCATCACAGCTCACAGCAACTTCAAACTCTTGGGCTCAAGTGATTCTCTTGCCTCAGCCTCCCAAGTAGCTGGAACTAACAGGCGCTGGCCACAATGCCCAGCTATTTTTTAAAATAATTTTATTAAATCATAATTGTGTATATTAGTGCAACCATGAGGCACAATGTGTTGACTTCATATACAATCTGAAATATTTTGGTCTACCTGTTAAACATAGCCTTCATGGCATTTTCTTAATCACTATATGAAGACATTGATATTCTACATTTAATAACTTTCACCAGTACCCTTCTAAGATGCACCGTAGGTGTGATCTCAACAATTGCCCTCCCTCCACCCATCTCTCCCCTACCCTCCCCTCCCTTGCCCTTTTCCCTGTATTTTTGTGCTATAATTGGGTTTTAGCCTTCATATGAAAGCTATAAATTAGCTTCATATTAGGGCTGAGTACACTGGATACTTTTTTCTTCCATTCTTGAGATACTTTGCTAAGAAGAATATGTTCCAGCTCCACATTCTTTTGATATTTTGTCTGACAATTTTCACATTTGAAACATAGTGGGGAAGCTACATCGGATACCATTTTTAACTATCTGGCTAGCAAAGACTGAAGTGTTTGATAACTACATTGACACTATGTTGGTGAGAGAGGAAAAGTACTCCATGCTTTTAGGTGCTGAGGCCCCAAATCTCATCTTTAATTCTTCTCTTGCTTTCACAACTCACATCCAGCCCATCTGCAAAGCCTGTTGGTACTACCTTAAAAACATATTCAGAAGCCAGCCGTTTCTCACTAAACCCCTTGTTACCATGCTGGTTCAAACTACTACTATTTCTTACTGGATTATTGTAGTCGCTGGTCTTTCTGCATCTCTTACCTTTGTCCCTGCAGTCCTTAGTGGATATTGCCATCACTATGACTCTTACACATCTAAGCCAGATCTTGACAAACTTCCAAACTCTTTCAGTATCTTATCTCAAAGGAAAATCTCAAGTACTCACAGCCTACAACCTATAAGGGCCTGTGTAATCTGCCCCAACACACTCCTCTTAACTCCCTGTTTCCTACTATGATCCCTTTCACTCACTCTACTGCAGTAACACATAGTCTACTCCTTACTATTTCTAGAACATGATAGGCCCTCTCTGGCATTGTACTTTGTACTTAGTGTTCCCTTCCCAGAGATTTTGTTCATCTGTTCTTCCCACCTGGTGTCATGCTCCCTTATCTCCTTCAGTCTTTATTAAAATACCAACTTTTAGGCCAGCGCAGTAGCTCACGCCTATTATCCTAGCACTCTGGGAGGCCAAGGCTGGTGGACTGCCTTAGCTCACAAGTTTGAAATCAGCCTCAGTCAGAGCAAGACCTTGTCTCCAAAAATAGCTGGGGTGTTGTGGTGGGCACCTGTAGTCCCAGTTAGGTGGGAGGCTAAGGTAAGAAGATCTCTTCAGCCTAAGAGTTTAAGGCTGTGAGCTATGACACCACAGCACTCTACCAAGGGTGACAAAGTAAGACTTGGTCTCAAAAAAAAAAACTAACTTCTAGGCTGGGCACAGTGACTCATGCTTATAATCCTAATACTCTGGGAGGTCGATGTGGGTGGATCACCTGAGCTCAGGAGTAAGAGTGAGACCTAGTCTCTACCAAAAATAGAAAAACTAACCAGACATCTACACACCCGTGTAGTCCCAGCCACTTGGGAGGCTGAGTCAAGAGGATTGTTCAAGCCCAAGAGTTTGAGGTTGCTATGAGCTATGACACCCCGGCACTCTATCCAGGGTGACAGAGTAAGACTTTGTCTCAAAGAAAAAAAAAAAATCAAATTCTCAGTGAGACTCTAACCATCCAATTTAAAATTATAACTGGTACCCTAAACCCCATAAATGCATCAATGTACAAAGTTATGATTTAATAAAAAATAATTTAAAAAAATAAAATAGAAAAAAATAAAAAATATATTTGCATAAAATTATAACTGGGAGCCAGGTGCAGTGGCTCATGCCTATAATCCTAGTACTCTAGAAGGCCGAGGTGGGTGGATTGCTTGAGCTCAGGAGTTGAAGATAAGCCTGAACCAGAGAGAGACACCATCTCTAAAAATAGCCAGGCATTGTGGCAGGTGCCCGTAGTCCCAGCTACTTGGGAGGCTGAGGCAAGAGCATCACTTGAGCCCAAAAATTTGAGGTTGCTATGAGCTATGACTCTATGGCACTGTACCAAGGGCAACAAAGTGAGACTCTGTCTTGAAATAAAGATAAAAAATAAATAAAATAAAATCAGAACTGTCCTTACCACCAATACTTCTTATCCCCCTTCCTTACTAATGACCATTTTATATAGAATGTGTTTTAAGGCTTATTGTCTGACTCCCTGCAACTATAATAATAATGGCTCCATCAAAACAGGAATTTGGCTCTAAAAATGAATAAGCTAGCTCTGTGTGAACACATATAAGAGGATCTCAAGGAATGTTGAGTAAAAAATTGACAGTAGCAAAAATCCTAATATCATATGTAAAAACTAAATTGAAATAGATCACAGAGGCCAGGCTCAGTGGCTCACACCTGTAATCCTAGCACTCTGAGAGGCTGAGGTGGGTGGATTGCCTGAGTTCATGAATTCAAGGCCAGCCTGAGCAAGAGTGAGACACCATCTCTAAAAATAGCTGGGTGTTGTGGCAGGCACCTGTATCCCAGCTACTCAGGAGGCTGAGCAAGAGGATTGCTTGAGCCTAAGAGTTTGAGGTTGCTGTAAGCTATGATGCCATGGCACTCTCCTGAGGGTGACAAAGTGAGACTCTGTCTCAAAAAAAAAAAAAGAAAGAATTTAAAAGGAAAATTTTTTAAAAAAGGAAATAGATCACAGTCCTAGATATAAGGGCTAAAATTTATAAAATAAAAAGTAGGAGAAAATCTTAGTGACCTTTGTTTTAGCCAGGTTGTCTTCAATTCAACAGCAAAAGCAAGATCCACCTACAAAAAAAAAGGAACTTTAAGTTGGTCTTCATTAAAATTAAGATCCATTCTTCAAAAGACTCTACTAAGGCTGGGGCCAGGATTGCTTGAGGTCAGGAGTTTGAGGCCAGCCTGAGCAAGAGTAAGACCCCATCTCTACTAAAAATATTATAGAAAAAATAAGCCAGGTGTTGTGGTGGGCACCTACAGTCCCACCTACTTGGAAGGTTAAGGCAGGAGAATCCCTTGAACCCAGGAATTATTGCTGTGAGTTATGCTGACCCCACAACACTCTAGCTGGGGCAATAAAATGAGACTCTGTCTCAAAAAACAAAACAAACAAAAAAAAACCCTCAAGTGAGATAAGAGACAAGCTATACACCGGGGGAGAAAATATTTGCAAATTACATATCCAATAAAGGACTTGTATCCAGAATATAAAAAGCATCTTCAAAATTAAATAATACAGGCTTGGCACCTGTAAGTGACTAAGGCACCAGCCACATATACCTGAGTTGGAGGATTTGAATCCAGCCTGGGCCCGCCAAACAACGACAGCAGCAACCAAAAAATAGCTGGGCATTGTGGAGGGCACCTGTAGTCCCAGCTACTTGGGAGGCAGAGGTAGGAGAATCACTTGAGCCCAGGAATTGGAGGTTGCTGTGAGCTGTGATACCACAGCAACTCTACCCAGGGTGACATCTTGAGGCCCTATCTGAAAAAAAATATATATATGTATATTAAATAATACAAAAACAGACAATGAAAGTATAAATGAGGCCAGACGAAGTGGCTCACATCTATAATCCTAATACTCTAGGAGGCCGAGGCAGACAGATCACTTGAGCTCATGAGTTCAAGACCAGTTTGAACAAGAGACCCCATCTCTAAAAAATAGCTGGCCATTGTGGTGGGATCACTTGAGGATCACTTGAGCCCCAGAGAGTGAGGTTGCTGTGAGCTACAACATCACGGCACTAAACCAAGGGTGACAAAGTGAGACTCTGTCTCAAAAAAAAAAAAAAAGTATAAATAGACAAAAGATTTGCTCTTCACAAAAAGATCTATAGATGGCAAATAAACACATGAGAAGTTAGTTAGGAAATGCAAATTAAAACAATGAGATACTACTATATATTCACACCACCATACAGGTGTGAAAAAAAGAGATACTACTATATATCTCTTATATATGTATAATAAAAATTGATATAATAATTTGCCAAGAATGTGCTGCCATGTGCCACTATGTCACAAGGACACTTGAGCAGCTCTCTGGAGATGCCCATGTATAAGAAGAACTGAGGCCTTCTGCCTTCAGCTAGCATCAACTTGCCAATCCTGTGAGTCACTGTGGAAGTGCATTCTCCTGCCCCAGTCAAACATTCAGGCATCTGTAGCTCTAGAAAACTATATAAAATTCTTCACCCACACAACCTGGTAATTGACATTCACTATTGTTTTAACCCACCAAATTTTCAGGATTACAAGAAATAATGTATACATTAGCTGGCTTGTAGTAAGCCCTTCATAGAAGTTAGCCATTGTTGTATAATGTATGTCTGCATGTTTTTCATCAAAGATCACATATTTCTTACAAAGGAGAACCATGACTCATTTTTTCCTTTTTTGTTTATCTTTTATTTTTTTTTCAGACTGAGTCTCACTTGGTCATCCTCAGTAGAGTGCTATGGTGTCATACCACACAGCAACCTTAAACTCTTGGGCTCAACGCAATTCTCTTGCCTCAGCCTCCCTGGTAGCTGGGACTATAGGTGCCTGCTACAATGCCTGGCTATTTTTAGAGATGGCTTCTCACTCTGGCTCAGGCTGGTCTCAAACTCAGAAGCTCAGGCAATCCACCCACTTCAGCTGCCCAGAGTGCTAGGATTACAGGTGTGAGCCACAGAGCTTGGCCTTATTCTTTCCTTTTTGTTTTTTTCACTGTGTCTCTCTTTATCCTTAGTTACTTCACATAGTGCTGGGCACACATAGAATAGAACTGAAGCCCTATAAATAACTCAGAAGGAGGTGAATTAAATCCAAAGATGAAGCAATTTATCTTTGTCACAGTGAGTATAACTTTCCACTTCCTAAAATATTAAATTATTTCTTTTCGTGCAGTTGATGTAAATGCTCTGGCTTCTACATGCTTGTTTGTAAAGAGTAAGCTGTAGAGGTATGAAAGACTAAGGAATGAAGAGGAAAGAGCCAATTGATTACAAGGAGGCAATGAAGAAATGAGCATTGGATGAGCCAGAAGATCAAGTAAGAGAATCAGGAATGTACCTGCAATAAAAATGTAGTAAAAAATGGTAACAGGCTGGGAAAATCACACACTCAGATGACTTAGGGATTCAAGGTTTATAGGATTGAGGACCACATGTGCTACCATATTTAGTTTTGTGTTAACATTGATATTAATGTTAATGTTAATGTTTGCTTCCTCCATAACCCTGGATAGTTGCTTTGATAATGCATCCCATATTTACAAAGGATTCAATACCACAGAGCATTAAAAATATATCACATTTACCTGCATAAACAATCTAGATCTCCTCCCTTGCTAATAGTTATTATTATTTTTTTAATGTCAAGGACAATAGACTTCGTATTCAAGGAAAGCTTTGTAATTTTAGCCATTTTACTTAAGGATTTAGAGTACTCTTTTTGACATAAAATAACTAAGGTCACATACGATGTGAGACTGAAGTAAAGATGTTACTGTTGGGGAAAAAGGAGGGTAATTTGTGAGATATCCTAAATTTAGTGTGTAGTCTGGCAACAAGTTGATTGTGTAAACAAGCAAAAGATAGTGATTAGTCATGATCATTTGGTTTCTTGCTTAAGAGTTAGGTAATACGAGGCTTTTCATTTCTGTATGGTTCATAGACAGATATAAGGAAAAAAATAATAAACATTCTTTTTCTAATTTAAAGCTCAAACAATCCAACAAAATATAGTGACTATTTGTATCCACGGGGGATTGGTTCCAGTATACCAAAATCCATGGATGCTCAAGTCCCAGATACAAAATAACATACTATTTGCAAAACCTATGTATTAGAGGCTGGGTGAGTTGGCTCACGCCTGTAATCCTAGCACTCTAGGAGGCCAAGGCATGTGGATTGCCTGAGTTCACGAATTTGAAACCAGTCTGAGCCAGAGCCAGACCCCATCTCTAAAAATAACCAGGCATTGTGGTGGGTGCCTGTAGTCCATCTGCTTGGGAGGCTGAGGCAAGAGAATCACTTGAACCTAAGAGCTTGAAGTTGTTGTGAGGTATGATGCCATGGCACTCTACTGAGGATAAAAAAGTGAGACTCTGTCTCAAAAAACAAACAAAAAACCTATGTATTGTTATTGGAGACATATTATACATAGGTTTATAATTTCAAGATTTAAACAAGTTTAAAATTACATATTTGAGGCCCATTGCCGTGACTCACACCTATAATCCCAGCACTTTAGGAGGCTGAGGAGGATCACTTCAAGCTAGGAGCTCAAGATGAACCTAAGCAACATAGTGAGACCTTGTCTCTTCAAAACTACAAAAATTAGCTAGGCATAGTATGTGCTTGTAGGTCCCAGCTACTTGGAAGGCTGAGGCAGGAGAACTACCTAAGCCCATGAGTTTGAGGCTGCAGTAAGCTATGATGATGCCATTGCATTTGAGCCTGGGCAACAACACAAGACATTGTCTCAAAAAAGTAAAATTATATATATGTATACACACATACATATATGTATGCATATATATATATACATATATATATTTGATAGAATCAACAGAACATGTAAACATCTGAGAAGGGGAAATTCTTTTTTTTTTCTTTTTCTTTCACTTTGTCACCCTTGGTTGAGTGCTGTGGCATCACAGCTCACAGCAACCTCCAGCTCTTGGACTTAGGCGATTCTCTTGCCTCAGCCTCCCCAGTAGCTGGGACTACAGGCGCCTGCCACAACATTTGGCTAATTTTTGTTGCAGTTTGGCCGGGGCCTGGTTCAAACCGGCCACCCTTGGTATATGGGGCTGGCACCCTACTCACTGAGCCACAGGGGCCGCCCAAATGGGAAATTCTTATTAAATCAAACGGTTCCCTGAAGTACAAGATAGTATATCCTAGATTACAGTTTGGGAACACTTTGTCTTGCCAAAGTACATTAGTAGATACCCCTTTTTTTTTTTGAGACAGAATCTCAATCTGTCGCCCTGCATAGAGTGCCATAGCGTCATAACTCACAGCAACCTCAAACTCTTGGGCTCAAGTGAGCCTCTTGCCTCAGTTTTTCTTTTTTTCCCCCTATTTTTAGTAGAGATGGGGTCTCGCTTTTGCTCAGGCTACTCTTGAACTCGTGAGCTCAAGTTATCCACCCACCTTGGCCTCCTAGAATGCTAGGATTACTGGTGTGCCACCTTGCCCAGCCAGTAAGTAGATAACTCTTAAGAGAGCAGTTTTATCTACATTGTAGAAATAAACAGAGAAAAGAAGAGAAAGTATTATATGACTAATAGGTATAAAAAGCTAAAAATAATTGTTTGGGGGGTATTATTTACAAAATTTACAACATGTTTCTGTCAAGATAATTAGGATATATGATAGAAATAAGCAAAAAAAGTTGTGGTGAGATCTGTGACTAAATTAGAAAGAACACAGATTTACTATAACAACTATTTCTTTTCTGAACTGTTATCTGTTTCAATTTGATTTCAGTATGATTATGAAATAATGGAAACTTCCCAATGGACAACAACCAGTGAAACTAAAGTAATTTTCCTGGATTTTTTTGTCTGTGAGCCCAATATGGCATTCAATTTATTTCTTATATCAAAATGAACAATTTTCCTTATATTTCCTCCCCCCATTGCCCTTTAAAGTAGAATTATTTTGTTTTGTTTTTTAGAAATAAGCGTGTTTAGGGCGGTGCCTGAGGCTCAGTGGGTAGGGTGCCAGCCCCATATACTGAGGATGGCAGGTTCAAACCTGGCCCTGGCTAAACTGCAACAACAAAAAAAGAAGCTGGGAGTTGTGGTGAGTGCCTGTAGTTCCAGCTACTCAGGAGGCTGAGGCAAGAGAATCGCTTAAGCCCAAGAGTTGGAGGCTGCTGTGAATGACAAAGTGAGACTGTCTCAAAAAAAAAAAAAAAGTGTGTTTAGGAGGTTTTTAAAAGTAGGGGAGAGATGGTATGATCATGGTAACCACCCCTCCAAAAAAAAAAAAATGTGCAAAAACAAAGTTTATTGTGTCCAGTGGTTCTCAACCTTCCTAATGCCTCAGCCCTTTAATACAGTTGAGAACAGCTGCCTTAAACAATGGTAAAAGTGAAGTTCTAAAAGAAGATACCATCAATGTATCCTAATTAGATTTATTACTTTTATTTATTGTTTTACTTAGTAGAGACAAAGTCTCACTTTATTGCCCAGGCTAGGATGTCATGAAGTCAGCCTACCTCACAGCAACCTCAAACTCCTGAGTTCAAGCCTCTTGCCTTAGTCTCCTGAGTAGCTGGGAGTACAGGTGTCTGACACAATGCCCGGCTAATTTTTCTATTTTTTTAGTAGAGGTGGGGCTTGCTCTTGTTCAGGCTGGTCTCAAACTTCTGAGCTCAAGGGATTTCCTCCTGGCCTGGCCTCCCAGAATGCTGGGATTACATGTGTGAGCTTCATCAAGAGATAATTCACATACCTTGCAATGTTTTTTGGTATATCCATAGGGTTGTGCAACCATCACAACATAATCTTTTTTTTTTTTTTTTTTTTTGAGACAGAGTCTCACTTTGTTGCTCTTGGAAGAGTGCTGTGGTATCTCACCCACAGCAACCTTAAATTCTTAGGCTCAAGCGATTCTCTTGCCTCAGCCTCCCCAGTAGCTGGGACTACAGGCACCCATCACATCACCCACCTATTTTTGGAGACCCCATCTCCACCACACCCAGCTAATTGTAGAGACTCCTGAGCTAAAGCAATCAACCTGCCTTGGCCTCCCAGATGCTAGGCTTACAGGTGTGGGCCTCTGTGCACAGCCACCATCACAACATAATCTTTTTTCTTTTTTTGAGACAGAGCCTTAAGCTGTCGCCCTGGATAGAGTGCTGTGGCATCACAGCTCACAGCAACCTCCAATTCCTGGGCTCAAGCGAGTCTCCTGCCTCTGCCTCCCAAGTAGCTGGGACTACAGGTGCCTGCCACAACACCTGGTCATTTTGGTTGCAGCCATCA
>CAUYON010165461.1:0-21784 GCA_963573935.1 Arctocebus calabarensis
ACCTGTAGTCCCAGCTACTTGGGAGGCGGAGGCAGGAGACTCGCTTGAGCCCAGGAATTGGAGGTTGCTGTGAACTGTGAGGCCACGGCACTCTCTCCAGGGTGACAGCTTGAAGCTCTGTCTCAAAAAAAGCAAAAAAAAAAAAAAAGAAGCAAGGGGATCTTTTGAGCCCAAGAATGTCAGGTTGCTGTGAGCTATGACACCGTGGTACTCTACCCAGGACAACAAAATGAGATTCTGACTCAAAAAAAATCTAATAAAGAGCCAAAAATAAGATCTAAGTAAAAAGAGCTATAATCTTAGCTAGAAAGACTTAAAATCATAAATATTACTCCTTCCCCAATTAATGTATAAATTATTTGGGACTTTAAGTATTTTAATCTTGGAACTGGTCAAAATTATTTTAAAGCGGCTCAGCGCCCATAGCACGGTGGTTATGTGCCAGCCACATACACTGAGGGTGGTGGGTTCGAACCTGGCCCGAGCCAGCTAAATAATAGCCATGTGTAGTGACACATAAGCTTATACTCCCAGTTACTCAAGAGGCTAAAACAGAAAAATCCATTGAGCCCAGGAGTTCAAGGGTGCAGTAAGCTATGATTGCATAGCTGCACTTCAGCCTAGATAACAATAGCAAGCCAGGAGGAAAAAAAACAAGGAAAATTTCTATAAGCTCATAAGAGAAGAGCTTGTTGAATAGAAGAAATTGTAAAATGGTAAAGGTAGAAAAGATGCTACCCAGACAATTAAAAATGACTGTAAACTGGGGAATTAAAACAATTAGAGATTCATTTTTCACTCAGGTCTGGTACCTTTTAAGAAGTACAGTACAAGGTTAGACATTTAAGTTTGCAGACTCATTCTAGAAAAAGTGCTTTGAAAGAAGGACGAGGCACTGGCATCAGTGCACAGCTTCCCAAGGGGAAGTACATTGGTGACCATAGTGATATTGTACAATGAGGTATGTAGGATGAGTTTAGGATAAGTTAGTTTGCAAACTTAATTATCTGACTGTATACAATGATTGTCACTGATTTTCAATGTAGAACAAGAGTTCCAAAATTGCTTTGAAGGGTGGACTAGGCTCTGGCATCAGTGCATATTTTTGCAGGGAAGTACTTCAGCGGTGCCATGTTGATATTCAGCAATGAAAGATACGTAGCACTTTTCTAGGACGTAAGTTCCCAAACTTAATTGTCAAACCTCATGTACTGCTGGTGAGGATAGAGATAAAGGCACTCATACAAAGCTAGTAGGGTTGTGAATTGCTTTCCTTTGGGAAAGTAATCTAGCAGTATTTATTAAAAGCAAGTGCCCTCTTTTACCTGAAAGTCCCATGTGGAAGAAACCACCCTATAGAAATACAAGTACCACTTAGTAGAGATTTGGTTTCAATAGTGATATAACAACAATGTTCGTGATGGGGGCAAAAAAGAAAAAACAAGTTTCAGTAATCACCAAGGAGGAGTGACTGAACAAATTATAGAATGTTTATTCTTTGGAAATACACAACTTTTAAAACATATGTTCAATTTTTTTAATCCATGATACAATGATAAGAAAACTGGTTGCTGAAGAAAGTGTTTGGTATTATTATTTTGGTTTAGTTTGCTTAAAAAGAAACTTCAGTGTGGGGGTACACTGGCTCATTCCTGTTAATCCTAGCACTCTGGGAAGCTAAGGCAAAAGGATCCCTTGAGCTGAGGAGTTTGAAACCAAGCCTGAGCAAGAACAAGAACCCTTCTCTACTAAAAATAGAAAAAATGGCTCGGCGCCTGTGGCTCAACGGATTAAGGTGCCAGCCACATACACCTGAGCTGGCAGGCGCCTATAGTCCCAGCTACTTGGGAGGCAGAGGTAGGAGACTCGCTGGAGCCCAGGAATTGGAGGTTGCTGTGAGCTGTGATGCCACAGCACTCTGTCCAGGGTGACAGATTGAGGCTCTGTCTCAAAAAAAATAAAAATAAATAAAAGTAAAAATAGAAAAACTTAGCTAGGTATCTTCCTGATTCCTTTAATCCTAGCTACTTGGGAGGCTGACGCAGGAGGATTACTTGAGTCCAAGAGTTTGAGGTTGCTGTGAGCTAGGCTGACACTATAGCACGCTAGCCTGGGCAACAGAGTGAGACTGTCGCAAGAAAAACAAAAAGAAGCCAGGCACGGTGGCTCACGCCTGTAATCCTAGCACTCTGGGAGGCTAAGGCAGGTGGATTGCCTGACCTCATAGGTTAGAGACCAGCCTGAGTCAGCTGGAGACCTCGTCTCTAAAAATAGCTGGGCATTGTGGTGGGCGCCTATATTCCCAACTACTTGGGAAGGCTGAGGCAAGAGACTCATTTGAGCCTAAGCTCAAGAGTTTGAGGTTTCTGTGAGCTGTGATGCCATGGCACTCTAATGAGGGTGACAAAGTGAGACTCTGTCTCCAAAAACAAAAAAAAAGGAAACAGAAAGAAAGAAATTACAGAGTAAATTGGTGTACGTAGCATGGTAAATGGAGTGGAAGGTGACACTATTGGCAGATGGTTAATACTCTTACCTAGGGCTCTGAGGTGGGAGGGTAGTTGGGAAATACTGTTAAATTTTACTTTATGGATATAGTTCCTAGGATTGTTAGTCTTTTTGCAGCAGGCATAAGCACGTATTACTTTCGTAAGTTAAAAAGGTAGAATAGGCTCGGCGCCTGTGGCTCAGCGGGCTAAGGCGCCAGCCACGTACACCTAAGCTGGCGGGTTCGAATCCAGCCTGGGCCCACCAGACAACAATGATGGCTGCAACCAAAACAAAAATGGCCGGGCATTGTGGCGGGTGCCTGCAGTCCCAGCTGCTTGGGAGGCGGAGGCAGGAGACTCGCTTGAGCCCAGGAATTGGAGGTTGCCGTGAGCTGTATGCCACAGCACTCTACCCAGGGTGACAGCTTGAGGCTCTGTCTCAAAAAACAAAAACAAAAACAAAAAAAGGTAGAATAAAGGAAGTAAAGAAAGGCGAATGGGAGAGTTTTACTTAATTCTGATCTCCAAAAATGATTTCTTGTTCGTTACACTTTTTTTTTTCTGGAGACAGTCTCACTTGGTCACCCTTGGGAGAATGCTGTGGCGTCATAGCTCACAGCAACCTCAAACTCTTGGGTTCAAGTGATCCTCTTGCCTCAGCCTCCCAAGTAGCTGTGACTAGAGGCGCCCACCACAACGCTTGGCTATTTTTTTTTTTCTTTTTTGAGACAAAGTCTCAAGCTGTTGCTCTGGGTAGAGCGCTGTAGCATCACAGCTCACAGCAACCTCAAACTCAATGGACTTAAACAATTCTCTTGCCTCAGCCTCCCAAGTAGCTGGGACTACAGGACCCTGCCACAACACCCAGCCTTTTTTTTTCCTTGCAGTTATCATTGTAGTTTTAGCAAGCCTCGGCCAAGTTTGAATCTGCCTGGCCCTGTGCATGTGTCCAGTGCCCTACCCACTGAGCTACAAGTGCTGTCTCTCTCCTTTTTTTTTTTTTAAAAGACAGTCTCACTTTATTCCCCTCGGTAGAGTGCCGTGGAGTCACATAGCTCACAGCAACCTCCAATTTTTGGGCTTAGGCAGATTCTCTTGCCTCAGCCTCCCAAGTAGCTGGGACTACAGGCACCCGCCACAACATCCAGCTATTTTGTTGTTGCAATTTGGCTGGGGCTGGGTTTGAACCTACTACCCTCAGTATATGGGGCCGGTGCCCTACTCACTGAGCCATAGGCACCGCCCACCCTCTGCTATTTTTAGAGATGAGGGTCTCACTCTGGCTCAGACTGGGAAACCTGTGAGCTCAGGAAATCCACCGCTCGGCCACCCAATACTGGGATTACAGACATGAGCCACCTGTGCCCAGCCTTGTGCTTTATTTTTAAACGTTATAAATTCCTAATTTACTTTTTTTGAATTTCTGCGCCGCCCAGAAATTCTGTGAATTTTAAAAATAGTGTTAAATTGGGGTGGCACCTGTAGCTCATCAAGTAGGGCGCCAGCCCCATATACCGAAGGTGGCAGGTTCAAACCCAGCCTCGGCCCAACTACAAAACAGAAAAATAGCTGGGCGTTGTGGCAGGTGTCTGTAGTCCCAGCTACTTGGGAAGCTGAGGCAAGAGAATAGCCTAAGCCCAGGAACTGGAGGTTGCTGTGAGCTGTGTGATGCCATGGCACTCTACCGAGGGCAATAAAGTAAAACTCTGTCTCTTTAAAAAATAAAATGTTAGGCTCGGCGCCTGTGGCTCAGTGGCTAAGGCGCCAGCCACGTACACCTGAGCTGGTGGGTTCAAATCCAGCCCGGACCCGCCACACAACAATGACAGCTGCAACCAAAAAAAAAATGGCCGGGCATTGTGGCAGGCGCCTGTAATCCCAGCTACTTGGGAGGCAGAGACAAGAGACTCGCTTGAGCCCAGGAATTGGAGGTTGCTGTGAACGGTGATGTCATGGCACTCTATCCAGGGTGACAGCTTGAGGCTCTGTCTCAAAAAAATAAAATTAAATTAAATAAACAAAATAAAATGTTAAATCATACCAACATGTGGGTTTTTTGTTTTGTTTTGTTTTTTGAGACAGAGTCTCACTGTGTCTTCCTCAGTAGAGTGCTGTGGCATTACAGCTCACAGCAACCTCCAATTCCTGGGCTAAGGCCATTCTCTCACCTCAGCCTCCCGAGTAGCTGGGACTACAGGCGCCCTCCACACACCTGGCTATTTTTTGGTTGTAGTTATCATTGTTGTTTGGCAGGCCTGGGCTGGATTTGAACCTGCCTGCTCCAGTGTATGTGGCTGGTGCCCTAGCCACTGAGGTACAGGTGCTGAGCCAAGCTATAATTTAGAACTAACTATTGTGCCAACTTTTTCTTTCTTTCTTTTTTTCCTCCACTCTGTTGCCTGGACTAGAGTACAGGTACAGTGGCATCATCATAGATCACTGCCACCTCGGAACTCCTGGGCTCAGCCTCCCAAAGTAGTACTAGGATTACAGGCATGAACCACCACTCCCAGCCAGGGTATAGAGGCTTTTTGTTTGTTTTTTTATTTAAGACAGTCTCATTCTGTTGTCCAGGTTAGAGTGTCATGGCGTCAACCTGGATCACAGCAACCTTAAAGTCCTGGGTTCAAGTAGTGCTCCTACCTGACTCCAGTAGTTGGGACTACAGGTGTCCACCTAATGCCTGGTTAATTTTTCTATTTTAGTAGAAATGATGTCTCCCTCTTGCTCAGGCTGGTCTCAAACTTTTGAGCTCAAAAGATCCTCCTGGCTTGGTGCCTGTGGCTCAAGCGGCTAAGGCACCAGCCACATATACCTGAGCTGGCGGGATTGAATCCAGCCCAGGCCTGCCAAACAATGACGGCTGCAACCAAAAAATAGCCGGGCGTTGTGGCGGGTGCCTGTAGTCACAGCTACTTGGGAGGCGGAGGCAGGAGAATCGCTTGAGCCCAGGGGTTGGAGGTTGCTGTGAGTTATGATGCTACAGCACTTTACCCAGGACAACAGCTTGAGGCTCTGTGTCAAAAAAAAAAAGAGATCCTCCTTCCTTGCCCTCCCACAGTGCTAGGATTATAAGTATCCACCATGTCTAGCCTAGTATAGAGTTTTTTTTTTTTTAAAGTTACTTGTACTGACATGTTTAATTTTTTTCTTTTCTTTTGGAGACAGAGTCTTACGTTGTTGCCCTCTGCCTCACAGCTCACAGCAACCTCCAACTCCTGGGCTTAGGCTGTTCTCTTGTCTTAGCCTCCTGAGTAGCTGGGACTACAGGCACCCACCACAATGCCCGGCTATTTTGTTGCAATTTGGCCTGGATCAGATTTGAACCCGCCACCCTCGTTATATGGGGCCGGCGCCCTACTCACTGAGCCCCAGGCACCACCCCTACATGTTTAATTTTCTTTGAGAGTTCTGGACTTGGCAGGTTGCCAGCAATGGTCAAGGCCCCCTAGTTCACATCTGTGAACTTGATGGGGCAGAGCGCACTCAGCAGTTAGGTATTGTAAGTATGCTCTGTTTGTCTAACCTTTGCTATTTTCTCTTTCAGACGGGGAACTGGTGCTTTTAAATCCAGAGTGGGACTGCCTGCGCCTGCTCCTGTTATCAATAGCAAATATGGACTCAGAGAAACAGATAAACGTTTAAATAGGCTTAAAAAGTTAGGTGACAGCAGCAAAAATTCAGACAGTCAATCTGTCAGCTCTAACACTGATGCAGATACCACTCAGGAAAAAAACAATGCAAGTAAGTAAGGGAGATTTAATAAGCAATATCTTCTAAGTATTTTCACACAATTTGCTTTATAGAGCATGCTTCAATAGTTTTAAACTTTTAAATATTAAGAGAAACTGGGACCCATGACCGTTGTCAGCACTGTAAGGTTCTAGAAATTATTTGAATACTAAGACACACTCTGTATCCCACCTCCAAATTCAGTATTGTACTCTAGACCGTTTTTCCTAAATACGTGTAACTGGATATTGAGTTATTCATAGTTTAGGGTTATTATATGTTTGAGAAAATCATTTACAAGGTGTTTGTGATACTTTAATGATATTGTTAAGCCCTACAAGAAGATAAAGGCTCATACATGTTCCAGTGTCTAGCCAGTTTGTTTGGAAAAGATGATAGACTTGGGGAATTCATTGCATCTGGCCTCAAGGCTTCAACCTTTCTACTGCTTGGTTACCTTTCTTAAAATGAACTAACCCAGTTCACCAAAACCACCAGTTACCAGACTCAGAATTGTGATTGAGGAACATTTTGAATGTTGCTATATGGTGACATGTTGTATAGTAGCTACTACAGAAATTAGGAAGAAAGATGAAAAGGAGAAAGAACCAAGCTTTGATTGAGAGACCATTGTTTGTGGGGGCAAGATCTGATGGAAACTGGAAAAAGGGAAGAATAAACAAAGAGAAAATAACAAGAAGAAAATCTGAATGGGCAAAGGAAAACACTTCCATGTTTGGGGCACTTTCAAGTAATGGAACTGTTCTAATTGCTACTGTTTTTCTGAGTGACATGAGTTTTTCTGTGGTTGCCACTAAAGCAGTAGCCTTCAGTCTGATTTATCTCTGAGAAAGGCAGATGTTGTAAAGTCTAACTTGGTATTTCCCAAAGTATACCTATGTTGGCACTTCAGCGTCCAGTGAGACTTCTTAGCACTTAGGAACCTCTGAGATACTGATTGTTTTAGGCTCTTCTCCCTACTTTCAGATGTTCTCAGCCCACCACTGGGTGCTCCCTTCCCCTACAGAAAATCCTGAAGAAAAGGGACGGTGTCTCCCATGATGGTGAATGTCACTGCCGTGAATTCCTGAATCTACTGCTGCTGGGAGTCAGAGGCCAGGTGTAACCTCTGTAGTGGAAAATCAATAACTGTAGTCCTATTCCAATTTTCGTAGTTAATGTTCAAAGTGAACAAAAAAAGAAGAGTTAGTCAATCATTCACTGTTGACTGTTGAATTCTAATAATAAACACAGTGTAATGAACATCTGTTTTCTGAGTCTGGTTCCTTGGTGAAACTAGAGACTTGAGAAGCCCATTTTATAAATACATACATAAAAACACTTGAAAGTTGGGCATGATGGCACGCACCTGGAGACTGAGGCAGGAGAACCACTTGAGCCTAGGAGTTCAATACCAGCTTGGGCAACACAATAAGAACAAAAAAACCCACACACACTTAGGTGCATGCTGCCATTTGTATGTGGAGATTGCCACCAAATTGCCCACATTGAATGGCTTTATGACATACCCTGGGGTCCTTTGTGCTTTTGTGCAATGACTTCATTACTAGTGTGTAGATAACTGAAGTTAGTATACCCCTTAGTTTAAAAGATCAAAATCCAAATAATTTTTGGAGGGTACTGCGTGTATTGATATGTAGCCATTAATAAATATTCCCCAATTTTATTTGGTTTAGTATTTACTAATAAATGCTTAAAGAGATACAAAGATATTTGAGACTCATTCTCCTCCCTAAGGAGCTTTGCTAAGGGTAAGGTGAGTGCATAAAATAACTACACAGACTAGAAAATGCCATTTTCTTGAGTTGAGAGGGACTCATGATCCCTTTGAGCTGCAGTTTTCAATATTACAGCATAGAAATATAGCACTTTCCAGTGATGATTTATATTGGGATGCTTGCTTTATTCAGATTATCTTTCTGCAGCATGATTGAAGTAACCTGAGGGTTGGTGTGACTAACACTGAGGTCATGGACAGTAGATAGATGTGCTCAGAAGGAGCTCAAAGCTCAGTGTATGCTAAATCGTGTTCACGTGAGGATTTTCTTGAGTTCTTGTATTCAGGTAGGCTGTATTTCTTCTGGTGTTTGTATCTCAAACATAACCCTTATACCCCTTAGAAAGGCTTTTGGAAACTCCAGATGGTAGAAAAGCCAGAGTTGGCAGAGTTCCTTGCCCAAGGTTAGTGGGAGAATATTGTATATGTGCAGAGCGCTTTTCATTTGCTTGTCTTTATCCTGCAGTTCACTTAGAATTTAGCCGCTGGTAAGAGCAACAGCTTTCTTTGAATAGTATGTATATATAAATAAATATTTCTCCCTAGTCAGAAGAAAAAATATTTTCTCCTTTCATGCATGAGCTTTTTTGGAAAGTGTTTTGAGAATTACAGCTTGTTTGCTTTAACATCCAGGAGTGGAAACAATAAGGAATTCATTTTCACAAATGCAGTCCACGCATCTGAATTATATATAACGCCATTATTGGCATATTCTAGTTTTGGAGGCCTCTTGTGTTTTGCTGGCTGGGCTAGCCCCTCTGTTAGTACTGTGATACAGAATATGAAGCCAGAGGCTCTTGAGCAGCGTGGGAAAATGTAGGCATAGTCACTGCAGCTACTACAAGTCAGGATAAGCCCCAGAAAATGTGCGCAGTGGGAGAAATTCACCTTAACTAAGGAGCATCTGTCCTGGATGCAGAGGCTGGGGCACCACTCTTTATTCTCTCCCATCACTGATATCACTGATTGGAACACTTTTCTGCTAAACCTACAATCTACAGGCTGCTTCAAAGTTCTTTCCAGCACCCTGTAGTACGTAGCAGTCTGTTAGTTACATTAAATGAAACCTGTTTGTGCCCAGTAAATTCTTTGGGACTGAGACCGCTACAGTCCCCTTGGGGGAATTTCTAGGTCCTTGAGTTCTGGAGATACTAGACTGCACATGGCCCTTATGTTATCTTAGTTCACGTTGATACGTTGATAGTGTGCATTCCCCATGCAGTCTGAGCACTCAGGAAGGTTTTAGTGTCATTTTGTAGCTCTTGTATCTGCTTATAAGTCTTGATGCTATACTGCCTAATTGATTTTCAGGGCACCCTAGAGCAGTCATGGTAGCCATATGGTGGGTCCCTTACCTATGAGGTATGACTACATTATAAGCAGCATAACAATAATTAAACTTGGGATCTTGATTTAGCCACAGGCCTAAGTTCAATTCCCATACCCAGTAGATGATCTTAGGCTAGTCCTTGTAAGCTTGGCTTTCACACGGGTTTAATACCACTTTCAAGGATACCATTTAGGATTGAGATCATACTAATTTGGCCATTTTGTACAGCATCCAGTTTATCATAATTGGCTAAGAAGGTTGTATGTCTTCATGTAAAATTACTGTCCAGGTTTATGCATTTGTGATTTGTCCCAGCCACTAAGAGAAGATAATCACATAAGGAATATTAGGCTGATGCAAGGGTAAACACAGGCATCTTGTCAACACTTGTGTGTAATCCTTTGTCCCTAGACTTCTAAAATACCATTGGCTTTGGGTTTGTCATTGTGGCCACTGTCTTTCTCCTTACTGTCAGAAATTCTCAACCCCCACAAAGTATCACACCTTTGGACAGTGAAGGACTCTTGGCCCTCTACTGGACTCTCATCTTAGTTGAATTCCTCACATTGCTCTTGCCTGACTTACCTGTGATTCTTTTGGCCTTTGACTTGATGAGCTTACTTTTTGACTTGGCTTTTGATGAAGTAATATGTTTCAAACAAAATGAGAAGACAGTGATAAATACACAAACATACAAGTGAAATCTCTGTATTGAAGTAATACACAGGATCAAATGCAGTCCATTGTGCACTCGGTTCAGACATGTGCAAGAGCTTTGATGCTGTATTGCCAACAGTGAAGCTTTTAGAAAGACAGAAGGGATGGAGAGAGGCTGGATTCAGAATCACCATTCAGAAAATGGGATGTCATCTAATGGGTAAAAATAAATGCCAAGTAAGGAGAGTCTTGGATGCTATGAAAATACACAGGAAAGATACCACCCTATCTTATAGAAAGAGGTGTGGCTTAAGCTGAGTCTTAAAGGGGCTGGGAAGTTGTGCAACTGAGACAGACTTGGAGCAGAGAGAATTTCAGACAATGGTATGCACAAGTGGAGGACTTAAGTAAAAATTTACTTGTACTCACCACTGGAGTACAGATGGGAAGAAGAGATGTGACCAGAATTTAAAATTTTGGACTTTATTCTTAGGGTACTAGAGTACTGCTGACAGGTTTAAAGCCCAGAAGTGACATAATGTACTGGGAAAATCCTGCTGGCTACACAGTAGAGAATAGCTTCTTGGAAAAGTATTAGGAGAGGGAGGAAATGGCCATAGTTTAGCAAGAGACCAGGGCATTTGGAACAGAGAAGACTAGATAGGTTGCAGTGAAATTGCAGGGGTGTATCCCATAAGCTGTGTCATCAGCTTGATGAGGCAGTGGGGAAAGCAAGAATAAAAGATTTCTTGTTTTCTAGTCAGGCAGCAGGGCAGATAGTCGTCATGATGACCAAGATGGAGAGCTCAAAGTGGGAGCTGCCAGGGGACTTGGTGGTGACCTAGGTCTGTAGGCATGTTGGCTGGATCTGTAATTTAGAACAGACTCAGAGAAAGGAGTTAGGAAGCCATCAGTATGTAGGTGGTAACAGCTGTGGGGAGCACTTAGGAATGGCAGTCTAGGGCCGGAAGAAGTTGTAGGGAATAAGGGAAGGAAGGTCCAGGAGAGTGCGCTCATTGATGCCAAAAGAAGAGAGGACTTCTCAAGAAAAAATGGTTATCAGTGTTGCATTCAGAGAAATGAAGGAAGGGCTGGTAAGTAAGTGTTCAGTGGATTTCATGATGAGGGTGTCAGATTGGCAGATGCTGTCCAGTTGGAGGGACAGGCTGGCTCCACAATGCAGGGGATTGCTATGGAGAACCTGATCCACATATGATCACTGTATAGGGGTGTATACAGGCATGTGCTAAGAATGGTATAGAAAGAGGAAAAATAAGATTGAGAACTACTAATTTGGTCATAAATTGGTTCTTGAAGAAGCAGAGGGTAGGGCTGGGTGCAGTGGCTCACGCCTGTAATCCCAACACTCTGGGAGGCCAAGGCTGGTGGATTGCCTGACCTCACAGGTTCAAGACGAGCCTGAGCTAGAGCAAGACCTCATCTCTAAAAATAGCTGGGCATTGGCCCAGTGCCTATACCTTAAGCCAGTGCCAGAACTGACAGGTTCAAATCCAGCCCAGGCCTGCCAAACAATGACAACTACAACCAAAAAATGGCTGGGCCTTGTGTATACAACCTATACTCCCAGCTACTTGGGAGGCAGAGGCAAGAGAATCGCTTAAGCCCAGGAGTTTGAGGTTGCTGTGAGCTGTGATGCTACAGCACTCTATCCAGGGCGACAGCTTGAGGCTCTTCTGTCTCAAAAAAAAAAAAAATAGCTGGGTGTTATGGGCACCTGTAGTCCCAGCCACTTGGGAGGCTGAGGCAAGAGAATCACTTGAGCCCAAGAGTTTGAGGTTGCTGCGACCTATGACACCATGGAACTCTTACCAACGGCGATAAAGTGAGACTATCAAAAAAAAAAAAGCAGAGGGTAAATGAAGGATCATCATGGCCACATTTGGGAAAACCAAGCAAATGGCAACCAGACAAATGCAGTCCTTCCTTAGCATTTGTCTAGAAACAACCAAAACACGAGTACCTGTTTATATTACCTGTGCATCTGCTCAGTAGATCCTTTAACAAAAGAATTCACTAAACAGCCTTATTCTAAAACATATTTTCTACCAATTCTGTGTAATTCCAGTTGATGACAAATGACTCATTCTCAAGTTGGATAGTATTCACACTTTATTACTCCCACTATTCTAAAAATATGTTGCCTCCATGTTAGCAGTCCACGTGTATAAGTATGTTCTTGTTTCAACCATTGGATCTCATTGCTATGAATTCTGCTTAAGCCAGGCTTTGAGTACAGAGCCTTCTATTCTTGGTGAATTGATATTTTTGGAATGCATGTTACACATTCTCACTCCTTTCTCAATAAAAACCAGTGCTAATTTACTTGCCTAGCCAGACAGAAGGAATGGCAGTTGCCTTGACAACCCTCAGCCGTGTTAAAAGCAACAGTAACTTTGTCCACAAGATCCTGATTGTCGTGGAACGGGTGGTGTGCTGGGCTTACCCATGTTTGTTGTTTTTATTCTCCGTTTTCTGATGAGAGGTGGTAATTATTCACACATCTCAGCTTCCCTAGTGAAGGGAACATCTTTAAAGGGTTTTGATCAGGGAGATGTTTTTCAAGTGGGGGAGGCCAAAATTAGTTGAGAAAATGACTTGTGTAAAATTATGAAAGATATTCCAGAATGTAAATGCAGAGAGAAAAATAGGCAGCAGCAGGTCAGTGGCAAGGCCAGAGACTCACTCATAAGAGCAGCTAAGCTTGAGTCACATATAAAACCTTTGTTGAGAAGCCATTCAACTGTCATATTAGTACTTAGGTTATTGTTACTATGAGGATCTTTGTCTCAACAAAAAATTTAAAATAAGGTTGCAGTCTTGTTTTGTCACCCCAGGCTAAAGGGCAGTGGGGTCATCATAGCTCACAGCAACCTCAAATTCCTGGGCTCAAGCAATCCTCATGCCTCAGCCTTCTGAATACCTGAGACTACAGGCACTTACCCGCCATGATACCTGGCTAATTTTTCTATTTTTAGTGGAAATGGGGTCTCCCTTTTGTTCAGGTGGTTCTCAAACTCCTGACCTCATAAGATCCTCCCATCTCAATCTCCCTGAGTGCTAGGATTACAGGCGTGAGCCACCCCCCCCCCCGCCTCATTGCATCTTTTTTGTATCCATGTCTTTTTTTTTTTTTTTTGAGACAATCTCACTATATTGTCCTCAGTAGAGTGCTGTAATGTCACAGCTCACAGTAACCTCAAACTCTTAGGCTTAAGTGATTCTCTTGCCTCAGCCTTCCAAGTAGCTGGGACTACAGGCACCAGCCATAATGCCTGGCTATTTTTTGTTGCAGTTGTCATTGTTTAGCTGGTCCCGGGCCGGGTTCAAACCTGCCACCCTTGGTGCATGTGACCAGCGCTGTAACCTCTGTACTATCAGCGCCGCGCCTGTATCCATGTCTTGAAGGAAGGAAAGTGTACCCCTCTGTCCTGAGCGTATATAATTCTAATAGCGTACTTTTGCTTTCTTTCACTCTGCCTGTTGGCATCAGGCACTCACTGAAAGAACAGGCCCATGTAAGTTCTACAACTCTTCAGATGGCACAGCCTACTTTTTCTCTTCTGGTCCTCACAGAGTTGAAGGGAATGAGTTACAATGATGCAGTTTTGACAATATACTTTCCAATATATGGAGTAACAATATATGGTTCTTAAGAGATATATGTGTGTGTGTGTGTGTGTATATATATATATATATATATATTTTTTTTTTTTTTTTGTAGAGACAGAATCTCACTTGATTGCCCTCGGTAGAGTGCCGTGGCGTCACACAGCTCACAGCAACCTCCAACTCCTGGGCTTAGGCGATTCTCTTGCCTCAGCCTCCCAAGTAGCTGGAACCACAGGCGCCCTCCACAATGCCTGGCTATTTTTGTTTGTTTGTTTTTGCAGTTCAGCCGAGGCTGGGTTTGAACCCGCCAACTTCAGTATATGGGGCCAGCGCCCTACTCGATGAGCCACAGGCACCGCCAGGATATATTTTTTTTGAGGGGAGTGGAACAGAGTCTCTGTCACCTTGGGAAAGAGTGCTATGGTGGCATAGCTCACAGCAACTTCAAACTCTTGGGCTCACCATGAATGCTGTGTTAACCAGTTTGATGAAAATATTCCAGATTGTATAAGAAACCAGCACATTGTACTCCATGATTGCATTAAGGTAGACAGCTATGATTTAATTTAAAAAAAAAAAACTTGGGCTCAAGTGATCCTCTTGCCCCTGCCTTTCAAGTAGCTGGGACTACAGGCTAGTCTGGCTAGTTTTTCTATTTTTAATAAAAACAAGGTCTAACTTTGCCTAGACTGGTCTCAAACTTCCGAGCTCAAGCAATCCCCCCATCTTAGCCTCTCAAAGTGGTAGAATTATAGGCGTGAGCCACTGTGCCCAATTAGGATCAGTTTTTCTCGTGACAGAATTTATCTCTTAAAACTTAGAGCCTACCTACTTGGGAGGCTGAGGCAAGAGAATCGCCTAAGCCCAGGAGTTGGAGGTTGCTGTGAGCTGTGTGACACCATGGCACTCTACCGAGGGTGATAAAGTAAGATTCTGTCTCTACAAAAAAAAATAACAGGAAAAAAAAAAACTTAAGAGCCTACTAGTAGTATATTTCTGTCTATTTTACTGGCCAAGTCTATACTTAGTTTGAGTTAGTGAGTGATAGATTAACATTTAAAATGATAAATGATAATTTTAGACTAAGCATGGTGGCTCACACTTGAAATCTTAGCACCTTGGGACACCAAGACCAGTGGATTGCTTGATCTCAGGAGTTCTAGAACAGCCTGAATAAGAGCAAAAAACCATCTCTACTAAACATAGAAAAAGTAGCTGGGCATCATGATCAATGCTGTAGTCCAGCTACTTGGGAGGCTAAGGCAGGAGGATCACTTAAGCCCAGAAGTTTGAGGGTGCTGTGAGCTACAATGACACCAGAGCACTCTACCCAGGGCGATAGAGTGAGATTCTGTTTCAAAATAAAAAGACGAAATGGGAATTTTGGGAGGAGTTTGTGAAAGAAAGCTATGATTTTTTACTTAGCTTTCCTTCAAAATTTCTTTTTTTTTGTTTGGCCGAGGCCGTGTTTTGAACCTGCCAACTCTGGTATTGGGACTGGCGCCCTACTCCTTGAGCCACAGACGCCACCTACCTTTAAACTTTCTATGTGAGAAAATTCTAAATCAGGAGACAAAAGCTCTTGTTTCGACCAACATCATGACCAATGAAGGAGTAGCTTAGAGTGAAATCTAGGTTCTGCTGTGCTAAAATCTCCTATATATCAAAAATGAACAGATGCTCCAGAGAACATCAAAGAAAAGCCATGTAGAAAATGTGTATGTACTGGCATACACATTGTGGTCTGTTTTCCATGCGTTTGTATCATCTAAGCATGCATATTATAGCTAATAAGCTGGTTTGGGGCATTGTTCTGTTGAATTCTACTGTGTTGCCAAGGCTGTTTTTCACCTTATTTTTTTTTCTAACCTTACAGCTTCTAACCGAAAATCTTCAGTTGGTGTAAAAAAGAACAGCAAGAGCAGAACATTAACAAGGCAATCTATGTCAAGAATTCCAGCCTGTTCCAACTCTACCTCATCTAAGCTAACTCATATAAATAATTCCAGGGTACCAAAGAAACTGAAAAAGCCTGCAAAGCCTTTACTTTCAAAGATAAAATTAAGAAATCATTGCAAGCGGCTGGAGCAGAAGAATACTTCAAGAAAACTCGAAATGGGAAATTTAGTACTTAAAGAGCCTAAAGTAGTTCTATATAAAAATTTACCCATTAAAAAGGATAAGGAACCAGAGGGACCAGCCCAAGCTGCAGTCACTAGCGGGTGCTTAACGAGGCATGCAGCAAGAGAACACAGACAGAACCCTGTCCGAGGTGCTCATTCGCAGGGTGAGGACTCACCCTGCACATACATTACCCGGCGGTCAGCGAGGACAAGAACGAGTCTGCAGGAGGCCTCTGACACAAAGCTTGAACCAAATATGTTGGACAGCTATAAAAACAGTGTGGCAGAACCTTGCCCCGATGATGGGGAGCAACCAACTCCCGAGGTGCAGGAAGAACTTGTTCATGAGACTGCACAAAAGGGGGAGACTAAGTGTCACAAGAGTGACACTAGTGTGTCCAAAAAGAAGTCACGACAGGGAAAACTTGTGAAACAGTTTGCAAAAACAGAGGAATCCACTCCGGTGCATGATTCTCCTGAGAAAGACAAGGCAGCACCAGATCTGCTGGGGCCCCATTCCGCCCAGGATGAGCTCAGTGGCGCCACGGGTGTGCCTGTGAGCTACACAGACTGTGCTCCTCCTGTCGGTTGTGCGGTGGTTACATCAGATAGCTTCAAAACAAAAGACAGCTTTAGAACTGCAAAAAGTAAAAAGAAGAGGCGAATTACAAGGTATGATGCACAGTTGATCCTAGAAAATAATTCCGGGATTCCCAAATTGACTCTTCGGAGGCGTCACGATAGCAGCAGCAAGACAAATGACCAAGAGAACGATGGAATGAATTCTTCAAAAATAAGCATCAAATTAAGTAAAGACCATGAAAATGATAATAATCTCTATGTAGCAAAGCTTAACAATGGATTTAACTCAGGATCAGGCAGTAGTTCCACAAAATTAAAAATCCAACTAAAACGGGATGAGGAAAGTAGGGGGTCCTATACAGAGGGGCTTCATGAAAATGGGGTGTGTTGCAGTGATCCTCTTACTCTCCTGGAGTCTCGAATGGAGGTGGATGAGTACAGTCAGTACGAGGAAGAAAGTGCGGATGATTCCTCCTCTTCTGAGGGAGATGAAGAGGAGGACTATGAGGATGACTTTGAAGATGACTTTATTCCTCTTCCTCCAGCTAAGCGATTGAGGCTAATAGTTGGAAAAGACTCTATAGATATTGACATTTCTTCAAGGAGAAGAGAAGATCAGTCTTTAAGGCTTAATGCATAAGCTCTTGGTCTTAATTTGACCTGGGATAACTACTTTAATAAAATAAAAAAATTCCTCAATTATTCCTCAACCGAAACATTTTAGTGGCAGCACTTCTATCGTCTCTTCACTTATCAGCATAATATTGTAGAAAGTGTACAGCATACTGACTCTTCTTGAAAAGTCTGATTTGTGCAAATTTTTATCATACTTTTTAAATAGCCTTCTTATGTGCAATTCTGAGTTAGAGATAAAGCCCTGTTGTAAAATAAAGGCTCAAGCAAAATTGTACAGTGATAGCAACTTTCCACACAGGACGTTGAAAACAATAATGTGGCTACACAATTTTTTTAGCTTTGAGAGCATCAGCTGGCTCTTTAATATATGACTAAATGATAATTTAAAACAAATCATAGTAGCAGCATATTAAGGTTTTCTAGTATGCTAATATCACCAGCAATGATCTTTGGCTTTTTGATTTATTTGCTAGATGTTTCCCCCTTGGAGTTTGTTGGTTTCACACTGTTTGCTGGCCCAGGTGTACTGTTTGTGGCCTTTGTTACTATAGCAAACCATTGGTTGAGAGTCGAATTGGTTTCTTTAAAAAAAAAAAAAAATGTTATACACACGTGACAGCTCACTTTCCAGTACATTACGTGTATGAAGGTAGCAGTGTGCAGGATGAGTTTCGATACAGCGTATTTATTGCTCGTCATGTAAATTAAAGAACTTGTATTTAACTCTTTTCAATCCTTTTAGATAAAATTGTTCTTTGCAAGAATGATTGGTGCTTATTTTTTCAAAAATTTGCTGTGAACAATGTGATGACAACAAGCAACATTTATCTAATGAACTACAGCTATCTTTATTTGGGTCTTCAAGTTTTCTGTTGCACTTGTAAAATGCTACAAGGAATATTAAAAAAAATCTATTCACTTTAACTTATAATAGTTTATGAAATAAAAACATGAGTCACAGCTTTTGTTCTGTGGTAACCTATAAAAATGTTTGTCTTTGAAATTCAATGTAAAGACCTGAAAACAATGTATATGTTGTAAATATTTGTGTGTTGTGAGAAATTTTTGTCATAAGAAATTAAAAGAACTTACCAGGAGGGTTTTTAAGTTTAGAAATATTCATGCCAATAAAATAGGAAATTATAAATATATAGTTTTAAACACTGCATCAGTGGGAGTTCTTGGCTTATGTTAATTATGAAAATATCAAAGATTTTTTTGACTATATATTCAGTTAAACAAAAAGAGTCAGATTTAATTTGTTTTTTGAAGCACTTTGAGAAGAGAAATTAATTTTAAGTAACTTAATGAGCAAAATTTTGGTCACACTTTTATGTTCAATACCAGGCCGTTTTCCTTTCTCTGGATTATTTTACAAATCACTGGGCAAAGGATTTGGGAATATAAATCTGTAACAGGTGTTTAACACCAGTCAGTCTTTATTTCTGGGAAATGTGTACATGTACTTTCAGATGCAGTGTTCCTAAATAAAATCAAATTAGGGCATTTGTATAGTGTCTATAGTAAAGTAGCCCATATCTTAAAATATTAAAAGGAATCTGCAGGTATGAAAAGTCCAGTGGAGAAAACCTCAATGCTTACTGTTAACCTACTAATTGATTCCCACCAGTTTCCAGGTTTAGGGGACATCTTTTAAATTCAGTTCCTTAAACCTTTTGCCCATAGGTTCCAAATAGAAATAGGATTCATTAAAAAATTTTTAAATTTAGTTTGCTTTCACCTATGTTCTCTAAGGAGTTACTTCTGTAGTCTTACATGGCTTCATCTTTGTTTGTTATGGTGCAGTCTAATTCCTCAGGTATTAATTTGGGAGCATGTTAGTAGACAGCCTTCCACACACACCCCTTCCTGCCACATGTGGAGGTAGGCAACCCTTAGTCAACAGGAGCACCTGTCCCCAGGCACTGGGAGCGCTTGTAGCCCACGTCCATTCCTTAAGGGGTCCCTGTGCAGGAGAAGTGTGAGACCCTTGCCATGGAGGATGAGGCAGACCCTGTGTCTGGAGAGTGCTGCAGGGCAGTGGGTCACCTCGTCTCTCACTTTAGTTCAGGGTGTTGTGAGGAGATCAAGAGACTAACACTTTATTTAAATACCAATAATAGCCTTTTCAGGAATTTCAATCTTGAAAAGGTAACAGTAACACATTTCCCATTTTTCTTCATTTTTAAACTTAATTTTACTAATTTATTTATGATAGTTTAATTTTTTTGTGGCCTCATCTTTTGAGGCTGACCTTCCCATGGGTCTCAGAGCAGTGACATTGGTAAGAAATCACTGCCTCTCAGGAGTTGGTATGCACAAGCACTCAGCAGCCACTGTTGATGCCTTCTAGGGAAACCTAATTTCCGTTTTTTAAAGGTAGGGGCCTCCAAACTGTTGTAGGTCTGCTGTAGAGCTTCACTGTGTGGAGTGGTGAATCCACACACTGTGGACCAGTTTGGAAGAGGTTGCATTCAATAAAACTTCTAGCTTGAGCTTATGCAATGATTGGTTAAGATTTTGGCATTGTAAGAATTAGGAAATGATCTTAGAAATATATGTAAAGTATTCAATTTCAATCATTTTTCAAATTACTGTTTTAAATTGTTTTGCTGAGTTGTAATACTTTTGAGATACAATGTATTCCTTGTACTGAAAGAATGAAAGGACTTTTTCAGCATTTGAGGTAAGTTCTTTAACGTTTCATTAAAAACATTTTTTACAAATATTTTGTACATGCACTTGCAGTATTGAGGTTAATCATTTTAATAAATTCGGAAATTAAAACAATTTGACCGGTGTTCACTGTATCTGAAAAGATCAAGGTGGTGACTTTTCTCCAAGAAGTTTTCATGTAAACCAATTTAAAATCAGAAAGTTTCTGAAGCTTTTCAATATCTATGGGTGTTGAGTTGTTTTTTTTTGTAGAAACAGTCTCACTTTATCGCCCTTGGTAGAGTGCTGTGGCATCACACAGCTCACAGCAATCTCCAACTCCTGGGCTTAGACGATTCTTGCCTCAGCCTCCCGAGTAGCTGGGACTACAGGCGCCCGCCACAACGCCCGGCTATTTTTTTGTTTTGCAGTTTGGCCGGGGCCGGGTTTGAACCCGCCACCTTCGGCATATGGGCCTGGCGCCCTACTCGCTGAGCCACAGGCGCCGCCCTGGGTGTTGAGTTTTTTAGTTCCTGGTTGTCTCTTGTGTCTGGCGACACAGTTTCCAGGCAAGAAAAGGGTAAGTACTCAGTCTTCTCTCAGTACGGAGACTACTTTTTAAACTACATATTCTCTTAGCTCCAAACTTCTTTTCCCTCAACTGGAACAAAATAGCATTTGAGTGCTTTCACAATCTGTTTATTAATGGTTCCTAATTGGGTGTTTTTCCCTCACTCTATTGGACAAAACTAGTATATCCAGAACTGGCATGGATCCTCCTCTCTTCTATTTACTGTTGCAAAACCTAGTTGAAAGGAAATACGACTGATGTGGGAATCAGGAAACCTGAATTTGCCTGGTTCTGCAACATCTGATTAGCCCTGACCAAGCTGCTTAATCTCCACATTTTGCTTAGCACCTAGGACAATTTCTGGTCAGAAGTCAACATGGACACCAGGTCCTGTCACTAGTTAAGTTTCAGGATAAACTGCAACTACCCTTGAGGATAACCTGGGTGAACGGTACAGACCAGACAAGGCATTGGGTTTTCCTAGTTCATTGATATATCTGCCCAATCTTGTGTTCCCAGCAGGGAGAAAGCTAAAACATGACATGCATTTTATGTGCTTAGGTGTCTGATACAACACCTGGGGTTTTCTCTGCTTTCCAATAGTCAATGATAGCTGGCTTCTCCAGGGCCCTTATGTGACTTCTCAAGTGTCACTTCTCTGGCCCTTACCTACACACCATTGTGTACTTGACTGCACAATCCAGTGGTACTTGGAGCATGATGTAAACTAGTTGACAGCCTCAGGGCCATTTTTATAGCCCCAATGTGGCCAGGGTAGTAGCCCTCGTGCTCAAGAGAGAAGTGAGAAAGTCTCAGCTTTTGCCCCTTCCTGATGTCCTGGGCAAATACGCACTGCTTGCTTGTGTTAAGTAGTATGGAACCTGGAGGAAAGTCAATTTTGATTGTTTGAAGGAGCAGAAGAACTGGTAGGAAGGGACAGGGTGTGTGAATGCCGAGGATTAGGAAGAGTTTCCCAATTATTGAGCCTCCACCCTTCTGCCCTACAAATTCTCCAGAGCACTAAGCTTACAAATACAGAAGGGGTTGTAAAGTCCCTAGTCTGGGGACAGACCACAAGCTCATGGAGGTGGCTTGGTTAGTGTTCTTTTTTTTTTGAGACAGCCTCGAGCTGTTGCCCTGGATAGAGTGCTGTGGCATCACAGCTCACAGCAACCTCCAACTCCTGAGCTCAAGTGATTCTCTTGCCTCTGCCTCGCAAGTAGCTGGGACTATAGGCAGCTGTCATTGTTGTTTGGCAGGCCCGGGCTGGATTCGAACCTGCCAGCTCAGGTATAAGTGGCTGGCGCCTTAGCCGCTTGAGCTACAGGCACAGAGCCTGTTAGTGTTCTTAAAAGTCAAATCTGGGGCTCAGCACCTGTGGTTCAACAGGCTAAGGCACCAGCCACGTACACCTCAGCTGGCGGGTTTGAATCCAGTCCAGGCCCGCCAAACAACAATGACGGCTGCAACCAAAAAATGGCTGGGCGTTGTGGCGGGCGCCTGTAGTCCCAGCTACTTGGGAGGCAGAGGCAGGAGACTTGCTTGAGCCCAGGAATTGGAGGTTGCTGTGAGCTGTGATGC